>JASAMY010003268.1:0-88941 GCA_030248085.1 Paralinhomoeus sp. GSCO2_6
TGTTGATCATCTGTTGAGCGTCGTTGATCAGGCTGTTGAGCTTCAGCCGGAAGACCCTAGCCACGATGTCCGGCCGATCTTCTGGGCGTTGTCCTAAACGCAAAACAGCATACATATTTGCGAACTGATGTAAAGACGTGTAAGTGGCCGCCAGCATACCTTCCTGTAGGGAGCGCCGAATCTCGATCCACTGAGGGTTGGCCGTGAAGGTGATGAAGAGGTCGGGCTTGTGGAACTCGCGGCAGATGGCGATCGCGTCCTCAAAATGCTGGTGCATGTACCGAGGCGAGCCCACGAACGTCGGAGGCAAGATGACCTGAACTCAACACTCGTTCAGTACATCAACTCATATTACGTCCAGCAACCATACCTGTAACTGGGGAGGGGGGGGGGGGCTTTGGGGGCCCCACTATTTTCCAACACCGCTCGACCGCCCATCCAGAATTTCCCCTCTCCCATTTTCACCTTGCTTAAAACGATAAAAGTGAGTAACTGTTGGTGTTTTTCAGTGCTTTTCAGTGTTATACAACCATAAAACAGCTAAATAACACTATTTAGCGCCTATTTATACCCATATTTGACCAAAAAGTACCAGGCACTGTTTCAGTAAACACTGGTATGCCACCCCCCCCACTTTTTGCTCCAGGGACCCCCTCCCCCAGATTCGACCGTTTAGCCCCCCCCCCCACTCTGCCAGACCCGGTTACAGGTATGCCAACAACCTGATGGCCAATGGGGATCTTTTCGCCTTCTTGCTCTCTCTGTAATCCGACGTCCGCGCAAATCCTGAACAAGAACACAAGTAAATAATCAATTACGAGTGCCCCTCGCTAAAAGTTCATTAGGAGCACCGATGCGTCCAGGGGGAGGGCGGCCGCCACAATGTCAAGATTGTGGGGGGGGGGGGGGGTGCGGCTGGTGGGCTGGCTTGGGGGGGGGGCATACCTGTAACTGGGGGGGTTGGTGGAGGCGGGGCTTCCCTCCCCCCACACGTGCTGGGTTTGACCCTACCCACACCCCCCAACCCCCCCCCCAAAATTTGAAACTGTATATTGTAATGTGCTCTGTACAGTGCTTTTGAGCAAAAATCGACCAAAAAGTGCCTATATTGGGTAATTTACAGTGTAGTTTGACTAAAAAGTACCTATTTTAGAATTTTTACAGTGTCTTTTTGACCAAAAATCAACCAAAAAGTGCCTTTTTCTTCCTTCCCCGACCCCCCCCTCCTCCAGTTTCTCACCCCACCCACGCCCCCCCAGAAAGTGCCCGAACCCTCCCCCCCAGGTCCAATTCCCGGTTACAGGTATGGGGGGGGGGGGAGTCGCGCAGAGAACCGTGAGACAGCTGGGGACGGGGCAGAGCGGCTGTGACGGCAGCAGCTAGGCAATACGACAGGCAAACGCAAAGACCGAGGGACCCTTTTACCGTTTGTACGTGTCGCCTCTCAGCTCCTTTTGGTGCGTCTCGATCCACTTAAGTCGCTGGGTCTCCCACTTTACATAAGCGAGGCAGCAGTACTCGTGGAAGAGTCGGCCAGCGCTGCAAAATGCACACTTTATTAAGCAACCACAACGCAAGCAGTTGTGCCGAACTCACTGGATGAGGATGTTGCCTGTCCGGTTGATTCTGGCGTCTTCAGGGCGCACCTGGATGTGGTACGCGTAGAACTGAAGAGCCGTGCAGTCGCGACCGCTTGTTGGACTTTTCTTGAGTTGCAGATGCCACCCGTTGGCACCGGTTCGGTTCGGTTCGGTTTTATTTGGCCAATCCCAACACATCCCAAGGGACGTAGACAACGCAAAGCATTGGGGAAAGTCCAAGAACGACAGGGGCACGGCGATAGCAATAAGACTGGAGAAAATACAAGCTTTCAATCATCACACTTGCGCACCTACCTATACAAGCTTCAACGCTCTAGAAATGTCACTTGTCAGTTTGAGAGTTACAGGTGGTTACACGCAGTCAGGGGCGGGACCTTGCAGAAAGTTACTGAGACGACGAGTACGCATCCGCTAGACGTCGCAGTTCCCTGGGCTTTCGGAAGGCCATTGTCGATGTTGAAGTCTCTGCGAGCTCGAGAGTGGACTTCTGCTCGCCCAAGCCTGCGAGTAAATTGTAGGAGCTGGTAGAGAAGGAGGTCGGAGTGCCAGAGAGAGTAGAGGAGTCGCCAGAATTTTCTTTTTCTTTTTTCACACTTGCACAATCTGAGACATTTTCCGCATTTTCCGCAAGGCGCAACGGGCGCCATGTTGGATTTGCTCCTTCTAACCACTAACAAAGGCGGTATCGATTTTTCCCTTTTTTCCGCTGCGAAAGAGGGCAGCGAGCGGGAGAGGGCAGCGAGCGGGAGAGGGCAGCGAGCGGGAGTGGGCAGCGAGCGGGAGAGGGCAGCGAGCGGGAGAGGGCAGCGAGCGGGAGAGGGCAGCGAGCGGGAGAGGGCAGCGAGCGGTCGGAAAGAGCAATGGGAAGCGGAGTGCGTCGACCGCTCGATGCGTCTCTGACACCTCCTGCAGCTCCCTGCTCGGTCCTCGAAAGGTCAACACGAGCGCGCGCGGCCCCGGACGCTGATCGTCCATCAGCACTACAAAAACCAAAGCGACGAGTAGTTTAACATGTGTACCTCGCTACTGCAACTTGTGGGGGGGGGGGGGGGAGGGCAGCACCAACAGGACTTTTAGCTTTGGGGAGGACTAATTAGGGAGGCAGCAAAAATTGTAATTATCGCATAATCCGTCAGTCTAGTTTAGCCGAAAATGTCTACCAACCTGAAATTTCTTTAAAATTCGAACTGAAGCGCCGCTCGTGCTCGCCTCCAGGTCGCTCTTTGTCGTCGATGACGAGCTGTACAGGCGGGCAGTCGTTCTCCTCCATCAGCTCGCACGCGTGCAGCATGTCAGCGACGTAGGGATTGTGCCGCTTCAGCTCTTCCTGCAGCTCGCCCAGCAGCCGACGCAGCTGGGCGCGCTCCGCGGCCGTCGCCGATCCTGGGATCATCATCCCTGAGAGCCGGTGCTGTAGCTCATTCGACGGGTTCGCTGGGTCGAACAAGTACAGTTGTGCAAAAACCGGTTGAGCGTCGTCCGTTGGCCGAAGAGGTCCCATCAAAAAGTAGACCTAAACGATAACCGCATTCAAGAAAACCAATTAAGGTACGAAGAAAGAAATCGTACTCACCTTTCCCTGAATGACAACCATTGGCCGGTAGGATTGGTCACCAGCTGGCAATTGCGCGTCCTTGGCCTTCAAGCACGCCAACGCCAACGCATTGTTGAGTGGCCGACAGAACTTGCGAAAGATCCGCGCGTCAGCAGAGTCAGACGTCCACAGCTGGACCAGACGATCGGGCATGTCGTCAAAGAGCGGCGGAAATGCGTGCTGTCCGTTCAAGCAGCACGTCTGCGCCGGCTCAGAAGGCAACTTGTAGGCACCGCAGCTCGGACAAGGAGCTTGAGCCGGCCAACCGTGCTCGTCGTACAGCGCGCCAACGTCCGCGTAGTCGACGAGCTGAGTGCCATTGACGACAGCCTCCGCGTCTCTGGCAGCAAAGTATTTCCCGTTGCCAGTTAAGACTCACTTTTTGTAAAAACCAAACATTGGGCGGACATTTTGCCCCGAATTGCTTCGATTTGGCTGAAACTTGGCTACCTAGACCATCTTTGACGCTGATCACGAAAATCAACTTGGTTTTCTGATTTTCGCAATATGTGGTGAGAAATGTGCATATTTGCGTTTTTTGGTGGTGAAATCAGTTTTTGGCTTCCAAAACCTCTTTGAAGCGGCGGATCGGAAAACTGAGCTCATTTTTAGAATCCTCATGAAATTCTGCGTCGAATAAGCTATTAATATGTAGAAAAGTTTGTGGTCGCACGTTTTAGAATACTCTTTTGAAAATTTGGCAAATGCCAATTTTAGCGGTTTTTTGCGATTTTCTCAATATCCGCGGGGTGGTGCATCTGGAGACAACAACCACGTGAAAGCCCGTTTCATTCTGCGTCGATTGATGTAAAAAAATTCAAAATTAACGGTCGCGCAAGCAGTGAAACAACCGCTCAAAGAAGGCGTGCTCATGGGTCCGAAATGCAAACTTTTGCTCACAACTCACTGCAGCGCCAACAAGAGTTAGGCACTATTGGTCCTATTTACTCTGCAGTATTACAAGGAATCATTAGAGTGCAGTTTGCTGTTCTTTCTTTTATTGCAGAGGTGACAAATTTAAATTAAATCAAATCTAAATGTTCTAATCTAGTTTTCTTCAGTTTATTCACTGATGTGCCTTCTCCTTCCACTTAGTGATGCACTTGCATCTTGCAACAGCATCGTCTCCCACTCGGAGTACTTCTCCTAATGTCATGTACATGAGGCATGTGGTCATCCGTCATCCACTGTGCACCCTGGGGCAGCATAACACAGATACTGTACATATTGTGTGAGCGACTTCATTTGTGAATACATTTCAAAAAAGCGGTTGGGGCTTTCACCCACTCCCGGAAGGGAGGCACCTGGCCCAGCTGGTTGAGCGTTTCCGCTTTTACCAGTGTGCCCTGCTGCCGTCAGGTGTCAACTGACCGCACAACATCACCCATGTGGGTGAAATTGTGCAGCCAGCTGGCAGCAGGTACACGACAGTTTCCAAAGGGCGCGGGCTCTAGGCCACGACCAGCCCTATTGGTCACTGCCATGCACATTTCAAAAAAGCGGTTGGGGCTTTCACCCACTCCCCGAAGGGAGGCACCTGGCCCAGCTGGTTGAGCGTTTCCGCTTTTACCAGTGTGCCCTGCTGCCATACCATAAATCCTCTCATAGTTAGTACCCCAGGGGGCACTATTCTATAGGGGGCACTACTATTTCCACCTTTGGCTACCTTGGGGTACTATTGGAGGCGGGTACTATAGGTAAGGGGAATTTCGGTACATACACCAGAAGTGCAGTAGAGTAATTAGCCTCTAATTAGCCAAAATACCTCCAATTAGCCTCTTGTGGACTAATGGTTTCAATCGAGCCATAGGAAGGGACTAATTGTGGTAGGTCACTAATTATGGGGGAGCTTGAAAGGGTCGATGTGTGGCATGGGGAGCTGCATTACTGGTGACTGCATGGAAGTGGTTTTGTTGTTGTACAAGCAAACAACAACCAACAAACGAACGGTTTTTGTACGCAAAACGGACTGCCATGCACACACTTTCCTGCACTTGTGTACATGCACGCACACACCCAACACTAAAATTTAGATGGTGGCTCGTTGATGTAGGGGGGGGGAGTGAATCGCAAACCCTAAAATTGGTCCCCTCCCTCTCTCTCCAATTAGCCCCTTTCTCTGGGAGCCGTTCAGCTTATTTGCCACCCTCCCTAAGTGAGCCACCATTTATAAAAGTCAACTTTTTTAGTGTTTGTATGTGTATGAACTTGTACGTGTACCTATGTGAGAGTAGGTGTGCAACAATGTGCAGCATTTTCGAATGGAACAATTAGCCCCAGGTCGCTAGTAATATGGCTTATTGTGGGAGGGGAGCTGATAAACTCAAGATCCCTCAGGGAGTTTTGTGTGTGTGTGTGTGTGTGTGTGTGTGTGTGTGTGTGTGTGTGTGTGTGTGTGTGTGTGTGTGTGTGTGTGTGTGTAGGGGCGAATTTGGGAACGGGCTAATTAGAGGGCTTACAATATCTCAGTGTTCACCGTGTTTACCTCAAAATCCAAGTCAGAGTCACCTCCTGGTGTGGGATTATCGAATTTGTGAGGGAACTCTTCGTTTTTGCAGTTAACTACGTCTAGTGCAAACGTTGGCGATTTGGCGCCATGTAAGGAGCGCTGCTTGAAAACAAAAAGATGTGTTGGCCATTAAATTGTATAGTTTACATGACTTTTGGGGATTTGGTTTTGTACCCTTCGTTCATATAAATCAATAAACCGACTTTTTAATGTAATATTTAAAAGTGATTTATATCAATCGACGCAAAAAGAACGGGCTTTCGAATGGTTGTTGTTCTTCATGTGCACTACCACACGATTATTGGGAAAATCAATGAGCTATGAGCAAAAGTTTGCATTTCGGACCCATGAGCACGCCTTCTTTGAGCGGTTGTTTCACTGCTTGCGCGACCGTTAATTTTGAATTTTTTTACATCAATCGACGCAGAATGAAACGGGCTTTCACGTGGTTGTTGTCTCCAGATGCACCACCCCGCGGATATTGAGAAAATCGCAAAAAACCGCTAAAATTGGCATTTGCCAAATTTTCAAAAGAGTATTCTAAAACGTGCGACCACAAACTTTTCTACATATTAATAGCTTATTCGACGCAGAATTTCATGAGGATTCTAAAAATGAGCTCAGTTTTCTGATCCGCCGCTTCAAAGAAGTTTTATAAGCCAACAACTGATTTCACCATCAAAAAACGCAAATATGCACATTTCTCACCACATATTGCGAAAATCGGAAAACCAAGTTGATTTTCGTGATCAGCGTCAAAAGATGGTCTAGGTAGCCAAGTTTCAGCCAAATTGAAGCAATTCGGGGCAAAATGTCCGCCATTGGCTCCCAATGTCTGGTTCTTAGAAAAAGCGTGTCTTAATTGTTTTATTCCGGCCGAAGAAGGGGCCTAATTGTAGAGAGTGGATAAAGAAAGATCGATGTGTGGTCCGCTCCATGGGTACATTTTAAGAAGCGTTCCACGGAATTTTCATGCAAAAAAAAAATCGCTAGTCTTGGATTTTGCTAAAAACCACTTACCTACGTAGATGGATACCCAAGGGTCCACCTTCGGCTTTAGGCTTGGTCCATCGCACCAATCGGACCATCGCACCCTTTACAGTGCTTCAAAATGTGGGGCCAGTTTTGGCCCCAAAGTGTAGACCCAATTTTTTGAACGCCTGTTTCTCGTGGCAAGAGCGACTCAAACCATACCATAGGGTATCCACCGAACACATGCAAACTCGACTGTGTGTTCACCATTTGTCACGTCACTGCACGCTGAGACGTTACAAGCAGCCAAAATTTGAAAAATGGAATTCAGAAATGTGCCAA
This sequence comes from Paralinhomoeus sp. GSCO2_6, assembly GCA_030248085.1. Taxonomy (NCBI): domain Eukaryota; kingdom Metazoa; phylum Nematoda; class Chromadorea; order Monhysterida; family Linhomoeidae; genus Paralinhomoeus; species Paralinhomoeus sp. GSCO2_6. The sequence goes on from JASAMY010003268.1 coordinate 7,019, forward strand.
CATCGTTTCGTCCCACCACTCCGATTCTTCATTTTTCATCGAGACCCACCCCACAAAACCTTAACCAATTTTTTGGGTGGGGGGGGGAGGGGGGGGGTTTCCTACTTTTGAAAAAAAAATTTCCGCACACAAACACAGCACAACACGAAACTCAGATACGGGGTAAAGGGAAACCCCCACACACCATACCCCCCCTAGAAACAACAACCACCCCGGGGGCGGCAACTTGGACTGGAGGGGGGGGGGGGGACACGGGTGGACGGCGGGCGCCCACCCCGCTACCCACCCTCCCCCACCCCTACCACCACACACCACCCCCCCCCTGGGAGGGGGGCGGGGGAGGTAAGTAATACCCCCCTCCCGCGGGCGCGGCGCAGATTACGGTACCTGGTATGTTTCGTTTTTCATTTTTCCCGGGGATACGGTAGCCGCCAATTTCTTTCGTTTAGGTGAGCCGAGGGGCCTCCCCCTACCCTGGTGAGGTGGGGGAGGGTGCTGTTGGGCGGCCGCCAGCGGCGGCCATCCCAACAGTAACCGCCGCAGCTGCGCTGCGCCAGCAGCCATCTCACTGCGCCAGCAGCCGTTTGCATTTCCCGCAAGTTTACGGTGCGTCTCATTTCTCTACAACCGTTTTCGCGGGGAAAAATTTTGGCAATTACGGTAGTTCAGATTCCAAACTCTCCTGTGCTGACTGTAGTGCGCTGGTGGTCCAAAAGCGTTGCACTGTATGGTGCAGCCATACAGAGGTCGTCGCGCCGCTGCTACTCCAGTTTTCTCGGCCGCCGCACTGCCAGCAACAAATTTTCCGCAAGCTACAGTATGTTCCATTGTCTTGGAGTTGGGCAACAACGTTTAGCCGACTTCCGACCGCGCTTCATCAGCGTTTTCTCGCGAGTTCGTTGTTCGGTGCCGTGCCGAGGCCTTGAGCGGCCGCCTGGACGAGGCCGACGCCGCCGCCGTCAAGGAGATCGACAGGAGCTTATGGTAACTCGACGCCTGCGCCCAACTCGCTGCGAATTTTAGAGGTTGGGTCGGCAGGCCGCCGCCGCGTGCTGTAGTTGGCGGCGATCGAAAGACGGCGCTCGCTCGTCCTTTGGGCGTTGGCTCGAGTCGGCTCTTCTCCGTCTGGACGCCGATCAAGCTGACGATCCGCTTTTGCGATGCGCCCCCAGTCATCGGCAGTTATCTCTGTGAGTGCGTGCGTTCGTGTGCTGGTGCTGGCGCTTTTTCTATTCAGTTGTGTCTCAGGTTTTGAAAGAATCGGACGTTGGCTTCCCCCTATCTGGACGCCGCTCTAAGTGCCGAAGCTGCATCGCCTCCCCGTCGGCGCCATCAGCAACCATTCGTGAGTGCGTATGTGCATGTCTGTGTGTCGGTGCGGGCGCATTTGCAAGTCTTGCTGTCACTACCAGATCCAGAAGGGGTGGGGGGATGGCCCCTTCCAGTCAGGTAGGCTAGGGAGGTTGAGAGGAAGGACGAGCACAGGGGCAAAGTGGGCATTCCATGGATTAAGGCGCACAAAAGCGTTTCGCCTGTGCTGCTGTGGTTGGATTGCATTATTGTGTGTTGAGCAAACGATGCAAATGCCGATGCCAGGCCTTAGGATAGACTTGCAATGATAGAACTCTCCCCTATGTCAGATTATCCTGGATCCGCTAGTGACCTAGATGTTGGATTGCTGTTGCAGGCTTCAAAGCGCCCCAGCCATCAAGAGCCTACTCATCGACGGGCCCACACCAGGTTGTTCGCCTTGTGCTGGTGTGGATCAGCCCCATCCATCGTTGCAGCCTCGTCAGAGTCGGCAGCTCTCTTCCCCACATCGGCACCAGCCATCCAGAACCACCCCCTGAACGATCAGAGACAGCTGTGATTCTGATGTGATCGCGGGTGGGGTCGTGTTGGTGAACTGTTGCTGTCTCTGACAATGGCTGTGATGCGACTGTTGGCTCTTGCTGCCCCGGGAGGAAATCTGGGGACCCGCCCCGGGGGAGTGGAGGGCCGCCCCTGTGCTGGGGGAGTGGAGGGCCGCCCCTGTGCTGGGGGAGTGGAGGGCCGCCCCCCTTCCCCTCCACTTGGTGAGTTGGGCGACAAAGTGCAGGGCGGCAGGCCGGAGGCTGCCCGCCCTGCAGTGGGCGCCTCCGTCCTCAGCCAAGGCTTATGCTAACACAACTGTAGTTGAAGTCATAGTGATTGTGGTGTGCTTGCGTGCGTGTGAGGTGTGCGTGTGTGGGTGTTCAGCCTTATGCTATCCTAACAACTGTAGTTGAAGTCTAGTGATCGTGGTGTGTGTGTGTGTGTGTGTGAGGTGGTGTGCGTGTGTGGGTGTGGGTGTTCAGCCTTGTGCTGCCCTGAAAATGCTAGTGTGTGTGTGTGTGTGTGTGTGTGTGTGTGTGTGTGTGTGTGTGTGTGTGTGAATACGTATGTGGTGTTGTTGCCTCTATGTGGGGTGTTGGCGCACACAACTGAATGATCTGACAAGAATCACTGTGCACGTCGAGGCAAGTCAATCGTGGTTACGTTGACATCAAGGCCATCTAGATCAACGATCCTATTTGACTGCATAAGCATGTTCATTTGGTTGACCAGTCGCTCCACAGAGAGTCTTTCCTTGGCCATGAAGGGTACCAACGCTTCCTTGTTCATTCCTGGATGTGCAATAGTGACTCCAATCTGTGCTGTAGGTGATGAGTGTGTCGCCGCAGTGTTTAGTAATGCCTCTAGCGCAACTGGTAGATCACGAGTGGGATTGAAATCGGTGTCGTCAATTGCTAGCCCAAACTTGTAGCAATCTGTGTGAAACTTGGTTGATTTTGTGCATCCCTTGTCTTGAATAGTGAATGGATGGATGTCTTGCCCTCCACCCACTTGTTCCTCTGTAAAGTGTGTCGGCAGTGGTGGTCTTGGTAGATCCAGCTTCTCATAACGTTTAATGATTGCTGCCCTCAACCCAGGAATCCAACGGTAGGACTTGACATTGATTAACGCAACAAGCTCATTGAAGTCCATGATGATGCTAATGATTGGTGAGTCACCCATTTATACTGTTGCATCCATCTTCTTTCCATAGTTGAGCCTTGTCAGTTGGAGGTGCAATGCTCTATTCCCACCACTCCACAGGTGCATACACCAGTAGACCACACTAGCAACCGTAGCCAATGCCAGAACAGCATGCCAGTACCACAGGAATAGGTATGCCTTTTCATACAGCACATTGCCAGGCAGGATACACTCTACCCAATACTGGTTGCCAATCGTACCCATATGCTTGGATGTAAAGTTGCAGTAGACCTTCAATGGAAAGAGGCCATTCATCCAGGCAAACCATCCATACTTGCCATTTAGCATGTATGTGGTTGCACCATAGAACAGAAGAATCACACCCAAATAGAGGAACTTGACTGTCAGGTAGCAGTAGACAAGTGAATCTGGTAGTCTCTCTGCTTTGGCTGGATCCTTGATACCACAGTATGTGAGGCAGATGTGCCATATCCAGTTGGGTATGAGAAGTGCTATGCAGTGAAGAAAGAGAATCAAGGGAATCCACTGGTACCAGTTGATTGGGCGATCCAATCTTGGCTCGTATGTGTTGAATGCATATGTTCCATTAACAAAGCACATTGACTCAACATAGTCAGCCCAAGTCTTGGGATCTGTAGCCAACTCATCTCCCCATGGGGGTGTGATGCAGTGTATTGGGCTTAGCTGCTTGGAAACAGCCAAACCAATGATAAAGAGGAAGATGTAGAGTGTCGCTCGAGTGTTCAGCTTATCAACAGGATCGTTAAACTCATTCAAGTGCAACACATCCAGAGAATACATTGTCACAATGAATCACTGGGATGGGTGCTTATATACTAATCACAACCGCTTTCTTCGAAAGTGCAACTTGCAGTAGATGGTTCCAAATGCAAAGTTGATTGGCTCTCCATCGGTGCCAGTTATAGAGATCTCAATCTCATGGAAGCGCTTGAGTGCGACTGGCATGTATTGCAGCTGTGGGAACTCGGCGATGGCAATAGAGGCATATTCTCCTTTGGGTGCAACGACCTTGAGCAGCTGTGCACGAGTGTTTCCAACCAATGAAGGGTAGACGAGGTTGCAGTACACAAAGAAGACATGTTTTCCACCTTTTGGGTCGGGTGGCAGATGTGCACGATGCAGAGCACCCTTCTTCAACACAGGCTCAGTAAAGCCCAAACTGTAGGCAAGTGTTTTGGTCATCCTCACATGGTGCACAGGCTCCTGTATGAGCAGGTTGACTCGGTTCGATCCAGGATCATAGGTAAGCTTGAGCGATTCCTCCTGTCTGTCCCATAGAAGGGTTGCATCCTCAGCAGCTTTCTCAAACCCCCATGTATACTGGCGTTTTACATCATTCATCTTCTTGAACTCATTCATGAGTCTGTTGACAATCTCATTTGCACTGGTGTAATGGTTGTCCTCAAGTCGATAGATTGTCTTCACCTCTGGAATACGTTCTAGATAGTGCGATCCAACAGGAATTCTGATTCTCTTTTCAGGATTGGGTCTGAAGAGGGTTTTCACGCTTTTTGGTATGTAGTCTTCCATGGTGACTTCTAGGGCACATCCTTTGTGGGTAACATAGCTGACTGGGTAGATCAACTCACTCAGTGCAACAACCCATTCTCCAGGTCCCAAGTCCACAGTTTCAGCCAACTTGCATGTGAACACTGAGATTGCTTTCTCTTCAACCGTGTTGCTTGGGACTGTAATGTAGAACTCACTCATTTCTTTAGGTTTGGTGAGGGCAGAATGTATCCAATGCAGGCGCTCAGCACTGACCACCAGATGTTTTTGTCACCATCACGAAGCGACACATTCACCAGTGCAGCAATGATCAGCAAGTAGACTGCAATCACTTGGGAAAAGAACACAATCTCCGACTTTGGAAATTTGGATCCACACAATGGCCAGTGCCTACTACTGCTATCTGAGTTGGAGTCCATTGCAGCTGTCAACACTTGGCTGGCACTTATATACTCTTATCACCTACTAATCTTCACCTTTGACAGTTCTGGTTCATAGTACACCCCTTCAATTGCTTCCCCATCCAACGCTTCGATGCGGTAAGTGGCTGGGCGTCGATGCTCTAGGCGTGTTGAGATCAGAAACACTTCATCGGTGAACTGCCTTGAGTAGCCCTTTCCTAGCTTTGACTTCTCTTTGATGACGCGAACAGCATCTCCAACTTTGTACTGGAACTTTGGACTGTCAGGTAGAGGAGTGCTGTACAGTGTAGCTCTAACCATTGGCTCATTGTCGATGTTGACATTGAATGGCTCCATCTTGATCGATCGATGATAGGTCTTGTTGTACCCTTCAATGATCTTGTTCAGCACAGTGATGTAACGTTTTGTGTTATTGTGAGTAAAGTGCCTTGAAATCTTGTTCTTGATAGTGCGCTGGAACCGCTCCACAACTGCAGCCTTGATGTCTGGATCAGGTGCCCAAATGTGAACAATGTCGTTATCCTTGACCCACTTGGCAAACTGGCCTTTGAACTCATTGCCACGATCGGTCATAATCCGTGCAGGTTTGCCTTGTTTCTTCAACATTCGTTTAAAGGCTTGTAGTACACTAGTTGGCATCTTGTTCTTTATAGCTTCAGCCCATGCAAACTTTGAGAAGATGTCAATGCAGCACAGGATGTATTTGAAACCAGAGTTGTGCCTTGAAAGCTTGGAGTAGTCAATGAGGTCTAGCTGGTAGTCATATCCAATGCCAAGTGATACCATTCGATTCCTCTTGAACCTTCTTAGTGAAGGTTTGTGTTTTGTGTAGGTGCTGACAGACTGAAGGTAGTCAATCACATCCTTTTGCTTGATGTGTGGGTTGACCTTCTTTGCTTCTCTATACAATGTGTTTACGCCAGCAAAGTAGGCAGGGGAACCAGGTGTCAAGTAGAGTTTTTTCAGCACACGATTCATAATGCAACAGCGCTTGTCACAGAGAGGTCACTTATATAGAGATTCGAATCGCAATGTCTCCTTGATTGGATGCTTGGCACTCTTCTTCACTATCAAGGGTCGTCCTGAGCCCACTTGGGGGCTCTTCTTGTTCGCCTTCTTTGGCGTTCGAGGTGGCTTGGGTCTATGTAGTGATGTAGGAGTGTGAGGCTCTTCACGCACAGCAAACTTGAATCTGTTGCCAAGAGCCATCTCTGGAACATGGTTCTGCATGAGCATTGCCTCAAACTCATCCCAACCAACTGGATTCTCTCTAACATAGTCTCGTACTGCATGGTGGAACAGTCGCCCAATGCTTGAACCAGAGATTGGATGGCCATTGCTATCCAACAGTTCACCACCTTCATTGAACTTAATCTTGTCTCTCTTAGACTGTAGAAAGTCCATGAGAGAGTTGGCAGTACGCTGCTTTGTGTATGGAATTCCATCCAAGACATGCTTCCATGGTATATCCGCCAATGTCTCCACCTGCTTCACTAGCACTGGCTTTGGCTTCTTCACAGTGTCCTTTGCCACTGAGTAGCGAGCAAGAGCATCATGAAACAGTTTGACTCTGAGGTCATCATCCACAGTGTAGTCCTTTATGATATCCTGCATCTCTTGACCAGTTGCATTCATGTGTGTCTTGGCCATATCAGGCATGTCTGCAGGGACTAGCTTCATCTTACGCATCCTCCAGTAGTGATGCAGTGACCGCAGCAACTGTTGGCAGTAGCACAGCAGTGAGTAGTCCACTACCCTTTTGAATCAACACCTTGCGCTTCTCAGCAACTGAAGTTCCTTTGTCTGCAATGCGCACCACTGCAGCACCAAACTTGCGTAGACGTGTCTTTTGGGCAGGAGTCAATGGAATGTTCCCACGAGCCAGGTTGTGACAACACTCAGCAATGCTCTTGATTGTCTCGCTATCCAACCCTCGTAAGATTGCAAGCCGTAGTCTTGGCTTAGAGTCACAGAGAAGGCGAAACAATGCCAGGTTTTGCTTCAGACGAGAAGTCATCATTGCCGCAAAGGTTCACCACTGTATTTATACCTTCCGAATGAGGTACACATAACAGATCTCATCAGGAAAGATGTTCGTTCGAAGACGCAATGCATCGTGAGTAGCAGGGTGAAGGTCAATCAACAGGTATCCATATTGCTTCTTAGTCGCATCTTCAAAAGCTTCCACAAACTTCTTGACATGTCCAGGGTACATCTGACGACCAATGTTGTTCATCTGCAGTGCATCACTAGCTGAACGAAACAGCACAATGTAACCTGCATTGAGTCGTGCAGTTCGAAGACCCTTGTAGAAGAAGTTTTGAGTGAGAAAGATCACAGTGATGTTGTGGTGATGGGCCCCTCGGGTGAACAATGTAGTCAGCAGATCCGACTTGGAGCACTCAACCATAAGGTCATCAAACACAACCAGCTTTGAGACTGACTTGTCCTTGAGGGCTTCGCCATCAGGCAGGCCTTCCACGAACTTGACCTGTGATGGCAGGTTTGCATAGCTATCGTTCCATATGGTGTAGCACCAGATTATCTGATCCATCTTCTTGGTAAACATCTGATCTGCTAGCCGAACCAACTTGACAGTGAATGTTGTCTTTCCTGATTGGGTAGGCCCAGCAATGATGATGCTTGAGTTGGCATGTATTCGAACATCATCGTAAGTGTCCATTGTAGTGAATAGGGTGCTATGCATTGGTGCCTTATATACTTTTGTTACCCACCTACATGTTGATGCATCATCATTGTGATATGACACTGGCTCTATCTTGCTTGGGGAATCATGTTTGTTTGTGAGCCTTGTGGGTTCAAGTGTGGACATGAGAAAGAGTTTAAGCGTCATGTAAAGGTGTCAAAACGTCACAAGCTACTGATGGAGCTGGCTGCTGGCATTATCCCCAAATACTACTGCCAAGACTGCCTAAAGCCATGCTACACACAAAAGTGCCTCAATGACCATCTCATGAGCAAGCAACACAAGTCAGCAGTCAAAGACATCCACACATGTGCAGAGTGCAGCACCAAGCACATTGGACAAGATGAGTATGATGCCCACCTCCAGTCATTTCGACATGAAGCAATGGAAGCTCTTGGTGACAGTGATAGCGACTGCGATAGCACCTTGTGAGAGTATATAAGGGGCGTTCATATGGCCTGTGCTCAAGGATGCGTGTGCTGTATGAACCACTTTCTGCTGACCAGCTTGGTGGCACTCTACACGTGTACAAGGGCTTGCCATTCCAGCGTGGTTCAGGCCTTGGTGGTATCTTTCGCTCAATCGCTCGATTTCTTCTGCCAATTGGCAAGACATTGGGCAAGAATCTTGTTGCTGGAGCTGCCAACGTTGCCAGTGACGCTCTCGAAGGCAGTAACGTCAAAGAGTCTGTAAAACGAAACGCAGCAAGGGCAATCAAAAAGACTGCAAGAAAGGTCGTTGACAAGCAGGAAGGCAGCGGACTTGGCAAACCACCCAAGACTGAGGCAGTTCCAAAAAGGCTAAATAGAGTCATCAAGCGAAAGAAGGGCAGCAAGAAGAAGTATGGCATACCTTTTGGATAAGGAGATGCCGCTGGCTTCCAAGACTGAGCTGTCTCTCTTCTCAATTCCACCTACTCAAGTTGTGGTTGACTCTACTGCATTGGTTCCAGTCTATCCCAAGCATGCCTTGTCAAGCAGTGGAGCTGGGCCATACATCTTTGAGCTGTCTCGAGATCCACAGTACCTGGACCTAAACAGTTCATTCCTGTACATGAAGTTCTCAGTCAAGACCAAGGATGGAAATATGGCTGCAGCAGATGGAGATGCAACTCCTTATACAGCTGGTCTGGTGAACAACTTTGCATGCAGCCTGTTCAAGCAAGTGCGACTCCACTTCAACAGTCGCATGGTGTACGATTCGGGCAGCAATTATGCTTATCGCTGCTACATTGAGAACCTGCTCAACTGCTCCAAGGACACAAAGACTGGCATTCTCACCATTGGCGGGTGGTATCAAGATACTCCTGGTGCATTTGATAAGCCAGCTGATAACAAGGGCTGGAAGCATCGTGCTGCTCTGATCAATGGCAGCAAGTATGTCGAGCTGATGGGTGCTCTTCATACAGACACATTCAGTCACGATAAGCTCATGCTGAATGGTGTTGACATTCTGCTCGAATTGCACCGCCAGCCTGAACAGTTCTGTCTGCAAGCTACGAATGATGAAACATACAAAGTTGAAATCGAGTCACTCATCTGGTACGTCAAGAAGGTGGATGTGATGCCATCAATGCGAATGGCTATTGAGAAGCAGCTGGCTATCGAACCTGCAAGATATGCAATCCGTCGCACTGAGGTTATTGTCAAGCATCTAGAGAGTGGACGCAAGGAGATTCACAACATGCCACTCTCGAATGGACAGCTGCCTCGCCGTGTTGTGCTTGGGATGGTGACGAGGAACGCCTATGCAGGGTCATTGAAAACGAATCCCTTCAACTTCCAGCACTTCTCTCTCACTGGCATGCAGCTGCATGTTGGTGGTGTACCTGTGCCAAGGAACCCATTGCTGATGGACTTTGAGAGGGGGTTGTACACAAGGCCCTACTTTATGCTGTATGATGGACTCAACCTGCCAATGGATGGTCCAGGAAATGGCATATCGTACGATGCGTTTGGCCAAGGATACACATTCCTTGTCTTTGACCTCACTGCTGATGGATCCGAGTCTCTGCAGCTGATCAAGAATGGTGCTGTCTCATTGGATGCCACATTTGAAAAGGCAACGAAAAGTGACCTCAAGTTGATCTGCTTCCTAGAGTATGATTCCGTCATGTATATAAACCAGAGTAGAGAGATCTACTATGACTTTTCGGCATGAATACTCGGCAGTTGATGTCTGCGGTTAGTTCTGATGAATACATCTCTGAGGTGTGCCTTGGTGTCTTTGCATGTGACAGAGTACCAACACTACGTCCAAACACTTGTGTTATCATCAATACTGATCCACACCAATTGCCTGGCAAGCACTGGATTGCAATCTATGTGACAAGAGGAGGGCGTGCTGAGTGGTTCGACACCTTTGGAAGACCTGTTGATGTGGAGCTCAAATTCATAGTGTCTGAGTTGCCAACTTGGCACAACAAAAGACAAGTGCAATCTCCTGGAACAGACACATGTGGAGCACACTGTCTATACATGCTGCATCATCGGTGTCGAGGAGTGCCTGCTGAAGAAGTTATTCAAACATACGCAAATGACCTGTGCAGGAATGATCAAGATGTTGTAGAGTTTGTCGAGGAGAACTTTGAGTTGGCTCTGCCATCAGACCTCGCCATCTGTCAGAAGTGTGTCATACATGCACTCAAATCTATATAAAGCAGTGTCCATTTGTCAATATCAATCAGTCATGGAGAAAGACTGGATGGGTGACCTTGTTAGTGACATTCTCGGTCCTCCGTGGTATGTAGTCGAGCCCAAAGAAGAAGCCCTCCAGCATGGAGGCACGCCCCAAGAGCCCAGTGAAGATAGCCAGCAAGATAGTGTGCAACCCAAGCCACCTGCCAAAGAACCCAAGGCTGATGGCAAAGATGCGCAGCTCGAACTCAAGGCTGGAGGCAAAGAGGAACTGGAACCCAAGGCAGAAACCAAAGAAGTTCGTAAGCAAGTGGAGCCCAAGGCAGGAGGCAATGAAGCTATCAAGCCAGTCAAGCACGGGCGCAAACCCACAAAGATTCTACCCAAGCAAGCCAAGGGGGTTCAGACAGCCAAGCAGACAGCACCCGAGTCTGCAAAGCAAGGCAAGGGGATTCAGCCAGCCAAGCAGACAGCACCCGAGTCTGCAAAGCAAGTCAAGGGGATTCAGTCAGCCAAGCAGGCAGCACCCGAGTGTGCCAAGCAGGCCAAGGGGCATGCAGAGAATACACCCAAGCCATCCAAGCAGACTGGCAAGATGAAGCGCACTGTGTCTGAGGAAGCACCCCCTAGCAAGGCAGTGAAACATGATCCGAATCCGTTCTTTGTCACCTACTTGTGCAAGCACTGATTTTCTCTCGCGTGAAAAATACTTGTTGAATCATTCACTTGTGTGCTTCAACCCTCGATGCAGAGCCAACAACAACATTCATTCATGCATTCACACACCCACACACCTCACACACACCACGACATCACTACGATTTCATCTACACCAACAGTGGTAGTTTGTTAGGGCAGCATAAGACTCAACAGCCCACACACACACACAACCACACACACACACACACACACACACACACACACACACACACACACACACACACACACACACACACACACACACACACACACACACACACACACACCTCACGCACCTTGACATCACTACTGTAACTTGTTTCAACACCCAACATGCACACACCACACACCACGATCACTACGACTTCAACTACAGTTGTGTTAGCATAAGCCTTGGCTGAGGACGGAGGCGCCCACTGCAGGGCGGGCAGCCTCCGGCCTGCCGCCCTGCACTTTGTCGCCCAACTCACCAAGTGGAGGGGAAGGGGGGCGGCCCTCCACTCCCCCAGCACAGGGGCGGCCCTCCACTCCCCAGCACAGGGGCGGCCCTCCACTCCCCAGCACAGGGGCGGCCCTCCACTCCCCCGGGGCGGGTCCCCAGATTTCCTCCCGGGGCAGCAAGAGCCAACAGTCGCATCACAGCCATTGTCAGAGACAGCAACAGTTCACCAACACGACCCCACCCGCGATCACATCAGAATCACAGCTGTGTCTGATCGTTCAGGGGGTGGTTCTGGATGGCTGGTGCCGATGTGGGGAAGAGAGCTGCCGACTCCGACGAGGCTGCAACAATGGATGGGGCCGATCCACACCAGCAAGCACAACAAGGCAAACAACCTGGTGTGGGCCGTCGATGCGTAGGCTCTTGATGGCTGGGGCGCTTTGAAACCTGCAACAGCAATCCAACATCGAGGTCACTAGGGGATCCAGGATAATCTGACATAGGGGGGAGTTCTTTCATTGCAAGTCTATCCTAAGGCCTGGCATCGGCATTTGCATCGTTTGCTCAACACACAATAATGCAATCCAACCACAGCAGCACAGGCGAAACGCTTTTGTGCGCCTTAATCCATGGAATGCCCACTTTGCCCCTGTGCTCGTCCTTCCTCTCAACCTCCCTAGCCTACCTGACTGGAAGGGGCCATCCCCCCACCCCTTCTGGATCTGGTAGTGACAGCAAGACTTGCAAATGCGCCCGCACCGACACACAGACATGCACATACGCACTCACGAATGGTTGCTGATGGCGCCGACGGGGAGGCGATGCAGCTTCGGCACTTAGAGCGGCGTCCAGATAGGGGGAAGCCAACGTCCGATTCTTTCAAAACCTGAGACACAACTGCATAGAAAAAGCGCCAGCACCAGCACACGAACGCACGCACTCACAGAGATAACTGCCGATGACTGGGGGCGCATCGCAAAAGCGGATCGTCAGCTTGATCGGCGTCCAGACGAGAAGAGCCGACTCGAGCCAACGCCCAAAGGACGAGCGAGCGCCGTCTTTCGATCGCCGCCAACTACAGCACGCGGCGGCGGCCTGCCGACCCAACCTCTAAAATTCGCAGCGAGTTGGGCGCAGGCGTCGAGTTACCATAAGCTCCTGTCGATCTCCTTGACGGCGGCGGCGTCGGCCTCGTCCAGGCGGCCGCTCAAGGCCTCGGCACGGCACCGAACAACGAACTCGCGAGAAAACGCTGATGAAGCGCGGTCGGAAGTCGGCTAAACGTTGTTGCCCAACTCCAAGGCAATGGAACATACTGTAGCTTGCGGAAAATTTGTTGCTGGCAGTGCGGCGGCCGAGAAAACTGGAGTAGCAGCGGCGCGACGACCTCTGTATGGCTGCACCATACAGTGCAACGCTTTTGGACCACCAGCGCACTACAGTCAGCACAGGAGAGTTTGGATTCTGAACTACCGTAATTGCCAAAATTTTTCCCCGCGAAAACGGTTGTAGAGAAATGAGACGCACCGTAAACTTGCGGGAAATGCAGACGGCTGCTGGCGCAGCGCAGCTGCGGCGGTTACTGTTGGGATGGCCGCCGCTGGCGGCCGCCCAACAGCACCCTCCCCCACCTCACCAGGGTAGGGGGAGGCCCCTCGGCTCACCTAAATGAAAGAAATTGGCGGCTACCGTATCCCCGGGAAAAATGAAAAACGAAACATACCAGGTACCGTAATCTGCGCCGCGCCCGCGGGAGGGGGGTATTACTACTGGGGGGGGCTAATTATAGGGGGCTAATTATATGGTTTATGGTAGCTTCGAGGGGTCAATGGGAAGGTTAAGGTGCGTCTGCCATGTGAAAATTGTCGTAATCTGTGTGAGCTTCCAATCGAATAGACAAACTGACGCCGACATGAATTCGTTGCAGGTCTAGAAGACTGTTGTGCCAAGGCGGACTTTATACACCCTCCCTATGCATCGACAGACGACATCATGCCTTACGATGTCGAGTACAGCGAGGACGCCACTGCAAATGGGTTGTTCCACCGAGACGCCGAGGCCACTGCTCGTTGCCCCGTTGCCGGTTTCTGCGTCACCTTAATACAAGCCAACAACGATGGCGTAGACGCCGACTCGTGTGGCGAAGTGACGCTTACATGTCAGGACAGCCACTGGAAATACAGAGGAATCGATTTCGAATACATGTTCTGCCTCGAACTTTGATCGTCTCCGCGTGTAGCTAGAGTTGTTGTTGAAGTCGAAGGCAGGGCGGCGGAGACGTCACCCCCCCCCCCCGCTATACGCGTCCCCATCTGAGCACTGCAGTGTGTGCAGTGCAAGCTCCACCCTGCCCGCGTGCTCTATACTTTAGTGTGCGGCTCGAGCGCCTCGCAAACTCGAGCCGGCTTTAAATTTTCATTCGACTTGCGATCTTCGCTGCCCCTCGACGTGAATGCGGAAATAAAATCTCTCGCTTACAGCAGTAAGGTCCGCAATGTCCTCACTCCTCACAACACAATGCGAAGCGCACGCTTACGGTATCAGTTTTCAGTCAGTTGTACGTGACGTGGCAAACTGAATGTGGGCGCTGATTGTCGTTCGTTGCCGAGCGCGGCAAGGGGAAGCGCTTCTCCTTAGGGGAGCGACAGGGACGCTGACGCGCGGCGAAAAAACACGAATCGGTCGCAAGCAAATCAAACGGGGGCGACCGTTTCCAGGCAATAGCGGATGCGCGATGTCCACCAAGCGACAGTCGTCCTATTGTTTGTCCTTGCGCGCGGAGACGACACTACTGCTTGATTCAACTGGTATACATTCGCTTCGCAATCGAGATGAATACGAGTCGCCTCATGAAGATTTCAATCGTCGCAGCAGTCACCGCTCTGCTAGGTCAGTATCCAATACTCACTACGTAGCGCAGCCCTGGCCCTGGCATGTAGCTACATATAATAACTGTTAGTTCAGTCCGCGCTTTGGGGGTGGGGTAATTGCAGGGGTGGGTGCAAATTTTAGAGAGGAGCTTACAATGTGAAAGAGGCGGGATAAAGGGAGCTTTGTAGCCGTTGACGGTGTAATGTACATGCTCGCAATGCATACGCTCACACACTCTCATGCACTTGCACATGTATGGGGCTAATTTTTCAGTGAGGGAGGGGGAGGGGGGGGGAAGGGGTTAACAGCCTGAAAGTCCCGCAGGGTGGCAATTGTAAGAGGGATACTCTTGAAGCGAGCCATTTTGAGATTTAGAGATTACGGTGTGCGCAGCCGTTTCTTTTCCACAGCATCGTTCCTTTCAGAGCTCACTGTGGCGGTTCCAAATCATTTTTACGGATGTTACCCAAAAGACACCTGCGTATCGTCCAGATTCATCTGGTCGGCGGCAGACTGCCTCAAGTCGTGCGGCACGCCGTTTGCCGGTTTGGTTGTTCACTTTGCAACAGTTTGTTGTGCTTTTCAAGACAAATCCTTGAATAAGTGGTAGAACTCAGGCTTTTGTCCCTTCTCCTCCTAAAAGGAGAAGGGATATAGTGATCGTTGTAGAGTGCCTAAATTTGGTCACAAGATTTCGGGGTCAAATCTCTTGGTCCAATCGAGACGATTTTGGTACCATTCGATTCGTCTTGACGTGAAATTGGGTGGATGGACCCTCTTTTTGGGATTCTCTATTATAGTTTTTTGAGAAAATTTGCAAAAACCGGTTTTTTACCATTACGGAAAAGTTTTGCAGAGTTATCTCGAAAATTCAGTATCCTGGCTTCAGCCGTTCTTGAGTTATAAAGGGTTGAAATTTCGGTTTCAAAAAATTTCGATTTTAAAAAATCGTAGCGCGGAATTCCTCCAGCAGAAGTTGCTGAAATACAAATGCTTCGTCTATCCATTATTTTTGATTTAAGCCGTCACGCGTCATAAAGCGTTGCCGATTTCGTGACTCGTGAGTTCTTGCTCATCAAAGCTCAAAAATTTTTTCAATATTTAAAATTCTGGCAAATTTGTTTTTGCATGTAGTTCGTTCAAACCTGGACCGAAACTGGCGTGTGATGGCTTCGATTGAAGCTCTCGACGAGGCCTACGTGGAGGGCTACGAACTTTTTAAAACAATTAAACTTTTTTGTGCGAAAATTAAAAAAAAATCGAAGTTTTGATAGTATTTCTGCAGTATTTTGCATGTACTTTGTTCAAAACTGGGCCGAAACTGGCGCGTGGTGGCTCTCATGAAAGCTCTCGATGAGGCGCACATGGAGGTCTACAAACTTTTGAACCACGTAATTTTTAAACCACGTACTAAAATTGGACGGGTGTGCACTTCCTGGAATTGCTTAGCAGTGCCGATTCCTTTGGAATCTGTGAAATAGCCGCACAAGCCTCAGTGATACGACGCCCCGTTATTGTCTCCTTTGTTGCACTGTTGTTGCACTGCCAAATGCTACACCACCTTGCTTTTTTCTCAGAAAGTCCAAAAGTCTGCATTGCAATTGCAGATGGAGGAGACAGGAGGAGGGAGGACATCCACGTCCGCGCGTAGGTACATAGGAATGCACTGATGCGCCCTAAAGGTATCCACACTGCCCCGTCCCCGCCATAATACAGGGCGAAAGGCGCCCACGCTGCCTTATGGCACCCTGGTTCTGTGTAGCGTGTGTAGCGGAGGGGAGTGGGTGGCTGGCTGGACAGACGCGTGTACTGGCGAACGCGCGAGCATGGCCTTTCAAATTTGCGGAAAATAACGCAGCGGAAACTTTCAAAATTGACCCAGAAATTTTGCTCCCGGACCCAGAAATGTCGACCCAGTTTGGGACACATCCTAGTCCTATTGTTAACGATGCGTTTTCCCAAATTTGATCTGGAAATTTTGCTCCCAGACACAAATTTTCCTCACAGATTGGGCCCTATCCTTAAGCACGTGTTTTTACAGAAATTTTGCACGAGGACACAGAAATATTAAACGTTTTTCAATTTTTTTTTTGTAATTTTTTTAGAATAAATCTAAAAAAGGTGTATCTCCAAATTTGTCCTAAGAATGCTCAAAAAAATTTCGGCCCGATCCGTCAAGCCATAAAGAAGAACCGGTCGGTAACGGACGGACGAACGGATGAACGGACAGACCATTACAAATTTTTCCGTCCGTATATGAACTCGAATCCGAAAAAACTGCGAGGTTTGCATCTCTTGAAGCACTGTTGTATATTTCCTCTGTGCATAATTAAAAGTGCAAGCCACAACCGGCAAGTGGGCCTCATCGAATGACGCAGCCTCATTCCAACACATTCTCGGTTCTGTTTAGCACAATACGGAAGTTACTGTTCCTGTTGCACACGCTTGGCGAACGAGGGACGAGTCGACCCGTCAGCATGCAACAAGTGCGCTGACTACTCCTGCGGCGGAAAAACAATGGATGGGGGCGTCGTTCGCAAGTTCTACTCCATTTTTGGCAAGTTTGAACAGGCCATGCTATGTATGTAGAGTTGTCTGCCGTGTTACCTACACCCCGCATTACATACATCGGAATTTTGTGTGTATGTACAGTAGCACATGTACCTCTCAATAGGGTCAGGATTGTTCTTTTAAAAAGACCACCTCGCACTGCTTTTAGCGGCGGAAACGAAAATTGTTGGCTCAACAACAGCAAAGGATGACGGTGTTGACGACGAAAACCACCAAAAATTCACATCCACTGTGTCCAAAGGTGCGCCCAATATCAACACGAGCTTCTCCACGTTCTCGTAGTGCTATTGTGGGCCAAATGTGGTTTGCGTACATGGGTATACCTATACATATGTCTTTTAGATGAGTATTCCGCTACTACTTGCGCCAAGACTAGCTGGAAGGAAGTCTTTTACGGCACAACGGCTCCACTCGGCTACGGTGGACCCATGACGCGTTAGTGTTTCACTTGAAAAGATCGAGCCTACAGCTGTACTGTAAGTACAATACGAGAACCCATCTTTTCAGCAGCGCCCACGGCCGCCAACGTCAGCGTGAACGCGACTACTGAGAAGGTGTCGAGCGAAGCGGTGACCACCCTACCAGCAGCTCCCCAGAATGAGTCCGAGTTGGTCGAGTCCTCTACCGGCGTTATCTCCTGTGCGTACATTCTTTTTCGGCGTCCTTTTCTAAGCATGTTGTGGGCGCGTCAGTGAGCGTGTGCGTGTCGTCATCAGGGTGTACGCGTCAGCGTACAACCCTAATATGTGACCACTTGTTCAGTGCGCATTTTCGAATTTTCAATCGCCTATAACTTTTGATTGCCTGAACGGATTTCGTCGCGTTATGGCTCAAATGAACCGCCTTCTTCTGGGGCATCGAACGCGCCAAAACGTGTTTCCTTGTTTTACTGTAGGGGGTCAATAGTTCCAAAAATGTTTCGAAAGCGCGTCCTTTTTTTTTTTCGTGTTCTCTGCCAGGTTTTCGGACCGCCATTCTTGAACGATACGCTCGATCGGCATGAAACTTTGCAGGTGTTGGCGGCTCATGATGGGATTCTTGTCGCCCAAAGCATTCGGCTCTAGGCCGTGGCAATGTGTAGCTATGGTCCATTTTGACGATTTTTCTCGGACATAGTCGTTTTTTTGGGCAAAAGTTTGTCCTCTATAGGCGCTTCAACCGTTGATCTGAGAGTTTCGCTATAATGGAGAAAGTTGATCGCCATGACCTGGAATAGACCCCATTGAAAAAATTAGTCAACCCGGACGCACCAATATGTCTACACTCTTAAGAAATTAATAAAAATCGGCGATATTTCGGAGTGGTTAGCTCGGATGGCTTTGAGGTCAATAATAAAGTTGATCACCGATTGGTGGGGAACATTTCATTCCTTAGTGCCAACGCGCTCTGACGCACCAAAATATTTTCACTTCCGGGAAAATCGCAATATCTCGATGTAGGTACGTCGGATCACTTCGGCTAAAACACAAAAGTTGACCGCCTGCACGTGTAGATCATTTTGATTCTTTACATCGCTATGCTCCGATGAACCAATATGGCACTGCAGATGTGCACGCACGCACGCACACCTTCAAATCGGCTGCTTCACAAACAACTCGATGTGGGTAGGCCGGATCATTTCGGTTAAAACACGAAAGTTGACCGCCTAGTCATAGGGATCATTTTCATACTTTACATCATTATGCTAAAACGCAGCAATAGAGCACAACTGCAAGCGCACGCACGCACGCACGCACGCACGCACATAATGTACCGCCTATGGCGCAGCACTATAGCAAAACTGCATGCGCACGCACGCACACACACACGCTCACACGCTTCGATCGCGCCATCGTACGCGCATGTCCGTCGGACCGGTTGCAAGTAACGCGTGGCACACTTCTTTGCCTGGGTGTACACTGTATCAGAGCGGATTTTGGATTTTTTGATCGCCTATAACTTTTGATTATCTGAACCGATTTTGGCGCGTTTCTATACGATGCGTGTCTCCTACTGCGATTGAGGGATTCCACTGGACACGCTACATTTGCTTTTTTTGGTACGCTGGGGCATGTGTGCGTTCTGGTCTGCTGCTGTATGTCTGTATGTGCGTGCGTGCGTGCGTGCGTGCGTGCGTGCGTGCGTGCGTGCGTGCGTGCGTGCGTGCGTGCGTGCGTGCGTGCGTGCGTGCGTGCGTGCGTGCGTGCGTGCGTGCGTGCGTGCGTACTTGCGGGCGCGCAAGCGTGCGTGCATACATGCGTGCGAGCGTGCGTGCGTGCCTGCATAGGTTTTGCATATCAATGCTTGTCTTATGAAAAAACACTGTATTAAGGAAAAATTTGCAGGTGGCTGCAAAAAAAAGGTGAATATGTGACGCTATTTTGTTAAAGTCCAGTTTGAAAAAGAGGGGTATAATCAAGGCACGCCTCAAGCCACTTACGCTTTGAAGCTGATCAACTTCAGTTTGAACAAACCGTGTATAAAAACTGAACCAAACGCAGCAACACGTCACATATTCGCATTTTTTGTGCGAGCCACCTCATTCAGCCAAAACGCAACAGCAACCCTTTCACATCTCATCTCTCTCTACATGCGTTGCCTTGGCCTACCATGGACCTGGCACAGCCAAACTTCCTCGATAAATATCGGCACCCTGCTACTTTGTGCTGTGGGTTGTCGTGTGTGTAGGCTACTACTGTACTGCTCCATTTGTCATTCCCCTTTTGGCATTTCACCCAATGATGAACTACGTTTGCATAGTGCCATGCACCATTTTATATCTTGTGCGTGCGTGCATGTGCGTGCTTGCGTGCGTGCCTGCGTGCATGCGGGCGTGCGAGCCTGCGCGTGCATCGTGTTCCACGTGCAAGATCATGGGGTCCTTCCTGTCTGTCTCACAACCAAGTGGCATTCGGTCATGCGGCATATGTGAGTGCAGTGTGTGTAGGTCTTAATAATTGCCACTGCACCTTCCTATGCACGGAACACAAAAAATGCCAAATATGTGACGTGTTGCTGCGTTTGGTTCAGTTTTTATACACGGTTTGTTCAAACTGAAGTTGATCAGCTTCAAAGCGTAAGTGGCTTGAGGCGTGCCTTGATTATACCCCTCTTTTTCAAACTGGACTTTAACAAAATAGCGTCACATATTCACCTTTTTTTTGCAGCCACCTGCAAATTTTTCCTTAATCTCAATTCGGCAGACATGCCGCACGCGTTCCAGACATGCTGTCGTCGCTCAGCGCGATCGGCTCGGCGGTTTTCGGCCACAGCACGCCCGCTCCCCCCAAAAGTTCGTTGGCATTCTTGAGTAGTGCCGCTTGGATACCCTCCGTAATACAGTCAATTGTGTAAATAAAATCTGCAATCGGCACGATCGAGTCGGCTCGCGGCCGGCTCGATCCCCCTTATAAGATCGTGCCGCTGCGAGCCGCATGTTGAAGGATAGGCCTGCCATCTCACCCACTCAGCCACTACGAGCCGCGCTCGCGCCGCGGGAGTGCGTAGATTGCGGAGTGGGCGGCGGCGCCTTGTCCATTCTCCCACGCCCACCGCCTCCCTCCCTCCCAGCTGCTGGCCGCTACGACGGCTCGGTGCCCACGGCGCGAGCGCGGCTCGTAGTGGCTGAGTGGGTGGGATGGCAGGCCTATCCTTCAACATGCGGCTCGCAGCGGCACGATCTTATAAGGGGGATCGAGCCGGCCGCGAGCCGACTCGAAAGTCGACTTTATTTACAAAATTGACTGTACCTGTAGGTAACTGGGGGTGGGGCTTGGGGGGGAGGCTTTGGGGCCCAATGGGGCCAAATTTGGAGCTTTGGGTTTTGGACCATTTTCCAGCACCCCCACCCTTTTCCCAAAAGATTTTCACAGTGTCCATTTTTTGTCACATTGTCCCATTTTCACATGCATAAAGTTATTACATGTTGGTCTTTTCAGTGCTTTTCAGTG
Organism: Paralinhomoeus sp. GSCO2_6; assembly: GCA_030248085.1. Taxonomy (NCBI): domain Eukaryota; kingdom Metazoa; phylum Nematoda; class Chromadorea; order Monhysterida; family Linhomoeidae; genus Paralinhomoeus; species Paralinhomoeus sp. GSCO2_6. The sequence continues at coordinate 27,844 of JASAMY010003268.1, forward strand.
TTATATGACAATAAAACAGCAAAATAACACTATTTAGAGGCCATGTTGACCCATTTTAAGCCAAACAGTACCAGTTATAAGTCGCAAAATGGTCGGCTACCCCCCCCCCACTCTGGCAGACCCGGTTCAGGTATAAAAAAGGGGCGCTTATCGCGATTACCGCAACTCCATGACCCCGGTTGCAGAGTGCTTCAACATCAGCGCCTGGTCGGCGTGCAGCGCCAACTGCGGCGGGGGCTTCCAGTGGGCACTCGCCGCCAACTGCGGCAACGACAGTACCGCCTACCGCCTCTGCAAAATCAAAAGCTGCTGTAAGCTTTACACCGTCCCTTCACACTCTCCGAACCATGCATCGCTAATGATACCTAACTCGCCCCTCAAGCTGCCAATGCGCCGCTACAACACAATAGAAATTTTGATTACCGATAACTCGTGTTGCGCGGAAACTGACACCACCAGTGTTTTGTGTGTTTTAATTTAAACGTTTGCGAGTGGCAGCCAATTTTCCATTCTTTTCTGTAGGAACGCTCCATTGGTGCCCGATGTTTAGGACAAAAAACGTTTTTCATTTCAACCACAATTTAGAGTGCGTTGCACTCACCCTACATTACCACGAATTTACAATAGCATTCGCCGCTTGCAACAGTACCACCACACAGGCGCCACCAACACTCTACATATTCTACACCAAACAAGAAAAGTTACAGCGAAAAGACGCTCCAAAAGTATTGACAGAAAATCTGCGCCACCAAACAAAAATTTTATGTCGCCCCCCTCCCCCCCCCCCTCCCAAAAAATTCCCCCCCCCAAAAAAAACCCCCCCCCCCCCCCCGCCCACCCCCCCCCGGCCGCCGCAAGGAGAGAAACACCCCCCCCCCCTACACTAACACACTCCCCCCCCCCCCCCCCCCCCTCTCTTTGCACTCTATGACGTGTCAATTGGCGCCCTGTTCCAGCCACCGTCAAGGGCTACGACAAGGAGGCGGAGGCCTGCGACAAACTGCGCGGCACCTTTATAAACCGGCACTGCTACGTGGTTTTTGATGGCTCGTACAAGGGCTACGGAGAGGCCCAGAAGTTCTGCTCAAACATGGACCGCAGGCCCGCGTCCTGCGTCAAGGACGGCATCTTTCTCGCCAAGATTTACAACACCGGCACGGATTGGACCCAAATCATGGCCTACCTCTTCAGAAAGGTGAGTGACGCTTGTAGGGAGTTTGGGGACCATGAGCATCCTTAGCAGGGGAATGCATGCACGCACTCACGAAAACACGCAAGCACCGCCCTGCTTTCAGCACCCAAACAAGAAAGTGTGGATAAGCGCAAAGTACGATTCGGAAAAGCAGCGCTATATTTGGTTCGACCGCCAGGGCGCGCCCAACCGCACAATTCTCCACCCCAACATGACGAGCTTCATTGCAAACGAGCGAGATGTTGGAGGCTGTCTCGTGTTGGAAGCCCAGCGCTCGAACAACTTGACCACCCCCATTCGCCTAACGCACGTTCCGTGCCGCGATGGCCCACGAGGATACGGCGCGCTTTGCTCTTTTGGTGCGTCTGCGGCCCTGTGCGTGCGTGCGGCGCGCGGGGGGGGGCGGCGGCGGGTGCGTGGATGCGTGCGTGCGTGCGTGCGTGCGTGCGTGCGTGCGTGCGCGCGTGCGTGCGTGCGTGCGTGCGTGGTGCGTCCTGGCGCTGACGCTCACTTTCTAAAGCCAGTGTACAAGTCTGTCACACCAGACTTCGAGACGCTTGCAGACTTCAAGATGTCCCAGAGAACAGCCCTCCAAGTCTACGCTCTCGATCCTGTCATCGATCACCCTAAATCCCGACAAATCCTCTACCAACCACTGAACGATCTCAATCTGAACCTCCGCGAGTGCGTCCTCAGCTGCTCGCGCTATGTGAGTGCATTTCATGGTATAGTACTAGAGGCGCGGGCGGCCTTCGGCCGCCATGTGTATGTTAAGGAATAAAGCAACTGATTTTGCATATGATGGTCGACATGATCATGTTGTGCAAGCAGGTGCGCGATGGGCGTTCACCCTGTTGACTGTTGGTGGTACTGTGCTGTACGCGACTGTAAGTATGCACTCTTTCAGGCGGGCGTCGTCAGCGTGAAGCGCTACCCCGCCTCCGGCCAGTGCGTCTGCATGGGCGTAAGTGTTTTCTTAGGACTGACGCTAACGTATTACTTCACTTGGTACTACTATATGTAATTGTATTAATAAAATAGTCGTTTAATTTCCAGCTATCGAATAAAAAACTTTACCTATGTTTAGACCTACTGGGCCACCATGCAGCGCATTCAACATAACTACAATTCTTCGGACAAGTATTACGGCCCCAAACCAACCTGGCATACAAAGTTCAGTGAGATAGACGAGGTCTGGTGGTATTTATTTGTTTGAACAATTTTTTTTATCGCAAGACTTCATTCCTATACATGGAAATCAGTGTGAAAAATACGAAAAGAAAAAAAAAACAAGGTGAAGTACCTACAGAAGTTGCGAGCAAATAGGCAGACTTTTTGCGGTGATTCGTCGATAAATCGTAGGTACCTACATACGTCTTTGTTACAGTTTGTGTCGTCGTTTCTCCGCCTGCGGTTGTGCCGATGCTGGAAACTGTTGTGGTTTTTTTTTTGGGGAAAACTGTTGTGTTCTTTGTTCTTTGTGACTACTACGTGTGATGCACAATACATGGCGACACTTTTAAAAACTTCTTAAAGCTACAAAAGAAAATGGACACAGGAAGGCACACAAATGTGCAAAATCGGTCTTCCATTTGAGAGCTTGTAAAACCCGCGTCCGCTAACCAATCAAGCCGAAACGTTGTGAAACAAAACATCGAAACAAACAATGTACTACAAGCGCTCAAGCTTTCAGCACAAGCGGCGTTTTCTAGCAAAAGTTTTTCGAAAACGAAATGTGGTCAAATAGAAAACACTTTAGTTTCCAAAATCATGTGTTCAGCTGCGGGACCCCAGTAGGGAGTCACGTCCGGTTCTTAGTACTTTCCGAACTTAGGTAATTCTAAGTTTTTCGAGATATTTCAGCTTAAAAGCAAAGCCTAAAGTTTGAACATCGAGAGTACCGTAGTCTCTTCAAAGGATTATGCAAAACCAACCGTACGCCAGCTAAAGAGCTTTTAAAACCTGAAATATCATCTCTCCTAATATCATCTCTCCTCTCCATATCATCTCTCCATATCATCTCTTCTCCAATACTAGGAGAGTCTCCTTGTATTGAAATGCTCGATCAGTGCATGCGATCAGTGCAAAATTGATCAAAAGGTTCGGCAAACGTTAATGCGGCTATCTTAAGAAACACGCTTGTATCACAAAGCGTACAATTCGGTACTGGCCCAATTCTGCGGCGCACCGTAGTCATTGTCGTATGTTTACAGTCGTTTACATGCTTTGCGCTTCTTTGTCTGACTACATTCACACCAAAACGTTAGCAATGTTGTCAAAGCGGTCGATTTCCGTGCTCAAAATAGCGCCGCAGGCAAATTTTTTAGAGTAGCGTAATTTCACGGTTTTTAATGCAAAACGATGCGCCGCAGGCGAAAATTTGGTTCTTTAGTGTCGTTTTTATCATTATTTGCATTGAAATTGAGAAAAATGCCCATATGGGCACAGTGCAACAGAGGGTACCAAGCTAAAAAACTTTACCTTCAGAGAATTTCGGGGGGGGGGGGAGCTTCCCACCCTTCCCCCCTGGCTACGCCACTGAGAGCACCTTACTCCAATAATGCTCCCTCCAATGGTAAGGCAAGGTTGAAAGTATTGTGCCCTGCTGGGGCACCATTGGAGGAGTTACGGTACAATGTATGTACGTTACCTACTGTATGCATAGCGGGAAAAATGCGTATTGATGCATATCTCTTTACTGTTCAAGGTAGAGAATCGAAGCTTGCCGAGCTCAGCAAGCGCCACGCCAGTCGGCTGGTCGAAGCCGACCGCTCGCGGACGTTTGCCGCCAGGCGACCAGCTTTTCGGCAGTGCGTAAGGGCTCCCTGGGGGCGGTTGCCCGGGACCGGTGGTTCGTCGGCAACCGCTCCTAAGCGCCGACCGTCGCGGCTGGCCAACCTTAGCCATCGTTGACCACTACACCACTGCTTTGAGTATCGTGAGGAACGCTTACGGAGAGCCCTACCCAACCAAGTAAACTGACGATGAAGAGACGAACTCGAAGAAAATTGATATTTCTCGCAACTCTGCTTACGGCGATTGGTGAGTTCAATCGATCGCATTAAAACTGATCTGGAACCACAGTTTGTGCGCATTTTTAGCGGCGACTAGCAATGGCCCGCCATCAGAATGCGCGACGGATTCTGCTGATGACTGCCCGGTCGCAGACGAGACGGACGGAGACATGGGACAAACTGAAGTGGATGCAACACGTACTAATGGTACGGATCACACGAGCGAGCAGGACGCTTTGGGTGAAGGTCAGTGAGAAATGTTTAGTGAGAAATGCGGTGTACAGTGTACAAAACCCTCTGGTTGCATGCGGGCGTGAGTACGAGTGCGTGGCTGCGTATGTCCGTGCATGCACGTATGCGTGCGTGCGAGCGTGCTTGCGCAGTGCGTGCGTGCGCAGATGTGCGTGCACGCACAGCGTGCGTGCGTGCGTGCGTGGACGGCGTGCTTATGCTGCGTTTGTGCGCGGCGTGCATGTGCGTGCGTGCGTGCGTGCATGCATGCGTGCGTGCGTCCGTGCGTGCATGCGTGCGTGCGTGCGTCCGTGTGTCCGTGCGTGCGTATGCGCCGTGCGTGGCTGACGGACGTGTGCAGCGTGCATGCGTGCGTGCGTGCGTGCGTGCGTGCGTGCGTGCGTGCGTGCGTGCGTGCGTGCGTGCGTGCGTGCGTGCGTGCGTGCGTGCGTGCGTGCGTGCGTGCGTGCGTGCGTGCGTGCGTGCGTGCGTGCGTGCGTGCGTGCGTGCGTGCGTGCGTGCGTGCGTGCGTGCGTGCGTGCGTGCGTGCGTGCGTGCGTGCGTGAGTACGTGCAATGTACATCTCCAGATACACTGTGTTCAGAGAGCCTTTGCGTCCAGATAGACGCTAGTTTCGACTTGTGCCAGAAGTCCGTCGTGCTCTACGTTCGATTGGAAAAACATGGTAGCTTGTGCTACGATTGCAGTGTACAGCACAATGTTCATGTACATTGCAATACATGCACAACTGATTTCTCAGAAACAATTTTATGTATTTACCGTAAATCCTCCAATACAACCCCCCCCCCCTCCAATAGTGCCCCCCTCCAATAGTGCCCCGGGGTATGGCAAGGTTGAAATAATAGAGCCCCCCCTCCAATAGTGCCCTCGGGGGTAAGGGGTATGTTGAGCCATGTGTCTGTTATGGGCAAAAATATAGTGGTAGGTACATTTATATCGTGTATACACACTACTACTAACCAATAATAGTACGTTTCAGCAACTATTAACGGTAAATCAACCATTAAATGTGGCAAAAGTTATCAAAATCACCAAAAAATTGGCAATTTTTGACAGCGAAACTAGCATTACCATTCAAAAGTTTATGGTTGAAATAATAGAAGCCCCCCTCCAATAGTGCCCCCGGGTAAAGAGAGGTTGAAAAAATGGTGTCCTGGGGGCACTATTGGAGGATTTACGGTATGACTGAACAGATTTCGACGCCTGTCACCTGTTGTGCGATGGCGGATGGCAAAGAAATTTCGACTGGAACGCCTTCGGCCATAACTTTTACTTAAACTGCTCTACTGGTTTGTGAGGCACCAATATTAAAAATACATATATTAAAAGCGTGTAGCAAATAAAATTCTCCAAAGTAAAGCGTTTTAACATTGTATCAAGTTTTTGACTGTGTACAGACAGACATAGCGTTATTAGTTGACTCAATTAGTTTTGGAATGCAGCATGCTCGAGACTGACAGCACAAACTGTATCTAAAAATGTAAAAAAAGAACGTTTCACGATGAATTGGTAGTATTGTGGCTCCCAATTATGTTCATGTGTAGGCAAATGTTAGTATTCGGTAGGTATATTTCTTGTTAGACCAGTAAACAACATGTGTCAACAAACTCAAAATCATCAACATCATACAACAAATTGTCAACGTGGAACAACTGTTCAGATCCTACAATGGACGTTTCGACAATCATCACACCTCAGACGAAACTCACAGCGAAAGGTGATGACGTCACCAAGAGTTCACAAGCTCCAGTTAACGAGAGCACTGAGTCCACTGATAAAACCGAGACAACTGAAGCAATTTCGATCAGCACCCAAAAACGATATCAAACTGAGGTATCGATGACACAGAGCCCGCCCACAAGCTCCAAAGCCGCTATCGATACCTCCTTGCAAAGCTCGTATACAACACCTTCTGAGAACTTGGTGACCAAAGACGCAAACGTAAAGATTTCTACCTTGACAAGCTCGAGCGAGTCCGTGGATGCCATCAAGAACCTGGATTCGACCCCTGCCACACTCCAGGATCGCTCCCCCACCACTTTTGAACACTACACACCGACCTTCGCTCCATACAGTGGCTCAACAACCTTTCGCGTGTCCACCAAAACTGCCACCAAGAGTCCGTCAGCACTCTCCCCACTCAATCCTTCTACAGTGGCAACAACAACAACCACTCTGCCACACCGATACTTCCTCACCTATCAGACTGTTTTAAACCAGCGAAAGAGCTCTTCAGCGTCGGTAACAACCGCGGCAACGTCTACAACACATGAAGACAACTTGAAAGAAACAGTTACATCTGCTAGTGATGACTCAACGCTGGCCAAAAATGAATTGACCATGCATCATGCACTGTTGTCTACTGGCCAGTCGGATAAAACCAACTTTCCCAAAGAAGGCAGTTCAAAGCATGCGACCAGTAGCAACACCACATTGAAAAAGGGCGAGAAGATTGCGACTGAACAGAGTCCGAGCAGCACAGAATCTGGGCCAACATTTCACTACTCGTCCATCCAAACCACCGCAAAGTTGCCATACACTACAACAGAAAATGTACGGGATGAAACCACAAAGCACGTAGGACAGACAAGTACCAAGAAAAGCACTGCCAAAAGTCCCAGCGCCACATTGCCACTCTCTGTGGCAAGCCAAAGTCCAAAAATAATCGAGAAACAGATGACAAGCATCGCATCTGATTTGACAATCTCCTCTAGCATCCAGGAGCGAAAAGTGTCCCACACTTCTGAAGCAGCGACGTCAGCAGTTCAAGAAGAAATTAGCAAATCAACTGAGGTGACGCCAGCGGTTCAAGAAGAATTGACGTCTGCAGTTAGCAAAGGAACAACGGTTTCAGTTGTTCACCCAGACATAACCAAAAGTTGGCATTTGTTGCAGTCAAGCGCCAGCCACTCTGCTGCAGGAGGCACTACACGTTTGAGCTCAGAGCGTACTACAGGCAAAAGTTCTATCCATACAGAATTTACAACGGGTATCTCATTGACCACTCAGGGACCGAAAAAATTCTCTCCGACATCGGAACCCCATTTCACCAAAACGTTTTTTACAAAAGATTTCACAATGGCGAGTACCACGACTCATAGTAGAATTCTGCATCAGTCGGTAACACTGCAGGCGCCTACAGCAAGCGAACCGGTAAAGGAGATCCTTCAAAAGTTGGATGTGACAACAAGCGAGATGGTTCCACTTTCCTCCACAGGTGCTGAATCGGGACTAACGGAAGAAAACGCCGTTACGAGTGGTCTGTTTGAAGTGGAGCCGACAGATGCCGCTCAAGCCACTTCTAGAACTGCAGTCTCGGAAGCTGAACAAGCTGCTCGACTAACAACATTCTCTAGCAAACAGCAAAACAACGAGAAAATGACAACTGCGACTTTACCAGTTCTACTGCAGCCTTTGCTGACACAGAGTACTAGCATAGACCTATCCAATCACATTCATCATCAAACTGAAGCAAAGGCGCAGAGCCACAGCAGTGCAGTCCCCACGATTCCTGACTTGGCAGCAAAGACCCAAAGGTCCCCTGAAATGGAGACGACAAGCCAAGACCTGTCTCGAACAGTCACGGACTCGAATTTGCCTACCACTGCTACTACTACGCACGAGCTGCTGTCGAAGCCTGACAGCATTGTTCAGCACGACTTGCGAACCACAGTCGTCAACGATATAGAAAGGAGTTTGGGTCGTTCTGTTGCGGCCGAATCAAAAGTGTCAGAAAAATCAACTCAGGCCCCAGTCTCAACACCATTAAAATTGCAATTTGACACTTCGTCTGGCTTTGCACAGTCGCAGAAGAACACGCCGGGTCAAATAACAGTTGATGAGAGTTCACCCGCGATAATGACAGAATCGTCCGAAATGACCGCCGCTCCACCCGAAGGCGACACGTCAGCAGTGCCGGGCGGTACAACCAACCTCCTGAAAGGTTCCAATTCTTCTCCAACAGTCCCTAAGGGCACTTCTGAAGTAGAGACGGTGGGAACAACTTCGGCTGTGATCTCTCTTGAGGCGGTAATGACTTTCGGCACCAAACCAGAGTTCGCACACTCTACGCCAACGAAGTTCGACGACTCAAATGACATTGCAACGAACGCTTCTAAAAGATTTCTATCTACTATGGAACGAACGACCCCGTCAACTGAACACCCAAGAGCACTGCAAAAAACGCAAGTTCAAAAAACTAGAAATGAGAAAACGGAGAGTACGCAGAAAGAAATCCGCCTTACGACACAATCAGTAGCGACTCCAAAAGTAGAAGACGCTGCGCCGAAGGGCCCATCGACTATGGCGGCAACACATTCATTTGAAGTCAACTCAGCTGCTGGATTCACGTTGAACAGCAAAGTGACAGCAAAAGAAGTGGTACAGCCACGCTACACGACAATGAAGTCAAAACAATTCGATCGAATTTCCAGCGGTACTCCAATGAGCGGTTCAGAAACAATTCCACCTACCGCACAACACAATTCCCCACCAACTGAACATACAACAACTCTGGCAAAAACTTCTCAACAATCCGGAAAAGACAAAACATCGTCTCAACCAAGCAAAAGCTCTCACCCAAAACCAGCCAAGATGAGCCAAGCCAAGCCAAAATCGCAGGACGTTACGAGCGGAGGCTCGCCTACGGTGGCCAATACCTTCGGCGCGGCTGGTGGCGACTCCACACCAAGCGGCCCAATGACCTCCGTGCGAATTTCTGAAAGGCAGCAGACCGCCAGTCGCAGCTACACGACGTCCGATGGCGGCGGAAAGAGCTTCAGCGACGCCGCCGACGAGCTGGAGCTGCTACTAGAGGAGCTGACGGGCGAATCATTCGCTGACCACGCGACAAGAGTGCTCGGCATCGCCCACAACACCGTACGCCCGCCGACAGTACAGCAGTCAGTCGCCACCACGGGCAAGGACAAAACGTCGTTCACCACCACCAGCACGAGCACGTCCACATCGACGACAACTACTGGTAGGGGAGTGTACTCGGCCCCTTTTCGCTCACTCACCTCACGCATACTGTGTTGCGGCTCATCGATCATAAGGCTACCGTACAGCAGCACCCGAATAAATGTACGGTAATCGCTCCATTAGTGCCGCCTCCAGTAGGGTCTCCAGGGGTAGGAGGTGTCATGTGCCTCATATTGGCAAAAAAATGGTAGCATGTAGATACGTTTTTGTCGTGAAGGTGCAACACACAGCTGCGCCTATGTATTATTAACAGAGGTTTCAGCAACTAATCAGGGGTAATGGGCCATAAAGGGGGAAAAAGTGACAAAAACCGCTGATAAAATAGTCAATTCGGACTGCGAAATATGCTTTACCTGCCAACATTTTGAGGCCAAAACTATAGCGCCCCGCACGTCTAACAGTTACACTTCACAGTACGACATACCGTAAACCCTATAATTAGCCCCCCTATAATTAGCCCGTCCCCCTATAATAATACACCCTCCCAAGACCCCTGTGAGTTAATAAGTCCCCCCCCCCCCCTATAATTACGCCCCCTCCCTGAATGAACCATCGTCTAAAAGGCACATGTTTCCATGTCTGGGTGTATGTATGGTCGCGTATGTGCATGTATGTACACGTACAATGTATGTGCATGTGAGACTGTGTGAGAGTGTGTTAGAGTGTACCGACGTGTGTGCACAGCGCCTTTTTCCCTTAAAAATCGCCTCCACGCGCCTTTTTGCCCACACATCTTCCCACTCATCGACACTTCCAGTTTTTAAGCCCCCCCCTATAATTAGACCCCCCCCCTATAATTATACACCCTCCTAGAGCTCGAACGAAAAAATTAGCCCCCGCGGGTCTAATTATAGGGTTTACGGTATACGGTAGTGAGCGCCGTTATATGTAGTTGTGCACATGACAGAAGAACACTGACAAACCCGTTTGTACTCAGACTCAACTAATACTTCGGTTTCAGAATTAAACCCACTACTGAGGTATACTTTCGAGGAAATCGAGAACGAGTTCCGACCTCAAGTGAGTGCCTGCCACGCAGCTACAGTGTAATACGCTCGATCGAACAAATTGCAAGGAGCAATGGTTTCGCGCATTAAATATTGCGCACCAAAATATAACGCGTACATACCATAGCACTTGACTCATTTTGCGCAGGGGATGACGTCCACCGAGCGAGCAGTGGCGACCGCGATGCAGTGTTTAGGCTGCGTATACCTACTATCCTCTTTGGGCGCCATTTTGATCTTTTACACCATTTTCAGGTGAGTATTTTCGCTTGTGATTGCTGCTTTTGAAGCACAATCTCATCACTTGTCGCGTTCTAGATCGAACTACATCGAATTCACTCTCATTTATCACCAAGACCTAAACTTGTTTCTCGCCCACAGCCTTATTCTCACAATGCGCGAGCCAGCAATGGCTCCAGAGCTAATTAGCCCCGTACGTTTAGCGTCTTTAAAGTAAATCAAAATCAAGTTTCTGTTGGTAGTTTTTATTTTCTTAGGTTGTGTAAGGTCATATTTAGGTACGGTATCATATACTGTAAATACAGCATGCACCGGTATTTATAAACTGTCAGACACATCCGTCGTACCATACAAATAGTCTTGGCATTTTCGGCGAGCACTTGTTATTGTACTTCCTTAGCAATCACGCATTTTTTTCAGTCCTAAGTTTTATCTAAGTTATAAGTAACACAAGGTAAAGCAATTTCTCGCGCAGCCTATGCTAGTGGTGTATGCTTTCTTTTCAGACAGTTTGTTACTACGTCTCAGCTTTCATAAACTTCTTTTATGCCGCATCGTACACCTTCCTCGCACTCGACGCATGGCAATCAGCAATGGTTTGCGGTAACGTAATTAGACGGTACTCATTTTTCTCGAAGAAAGCCAACATCATCCTCGGCTACGGTTAGCGAACTTTTACCTTCGGCTTTGCGTCAGTGCGTGCGTGCGTGCGCGCGCGCGCGCGTGCGTGCGTGCTTGCGTGCGTGCGAGCGAGCGTACGTGCGTGCGTGCGTGCGTGCGTGCGTGCGTGCGTGCGAGCGTGCGTGCGTGCGTGCGTGCGTGCGTGCGTGCGTGCGTGCGTGCGTGCGTGCGTGCGTGCGTGCGTGCGTGCGTGCGTGCGTGCGTGAGTGCGTGCGTGCGTGCGTGCGTGCGTGCGTGCGTGCGTGCGTGCGTGCGTGCGTGCGTGCGTGCGTGCGTGCGTGCGTGCGTGCGTGCGTGCGTGCGTGCGTGCGTGCGTGCGTGCGTTCGTCAACCCCATTCGTCGTTCTCACGTGACTCTTCGACTCAGGTATATCGATGGTCTGGTCGGTTCTGGTGTCGAACCTGCAAGGCGATCATCTGACTACAGCGTGGAGCTGTATGGGCGATCTCGCCAACGGTGGCAAGTACCTGTTCGTCCTCTCGTTCTCCGTCATTGTCGCCGCCGTCTTGACAATCGTATACACGGAGATGCCCACTCAGATGGCGCGCGCGTGGCCGCCGTTCCCTGCGCAAGTGCTCGACCCACTGCAACAACGCATGGCCAGGTCACTCACCTCACGACCATACATATGCACCACCTAATATGTACAATATCTCGCTGCAAACTGCATCCTTAACGGGTGTCAAAGCTTTTCGTTGGTGGGATGTCCTTCTGTATAAAAGAATAAACAAAACCAAAAAAATTAAGAAGCCAAACTTACTCAGAGTATTTACATAAGAATCTCAGGGCAGTCTTAGAGCTGTTGTCATGCACTTGGGAGAAAATCCTGATTCCCACAATAAAAAAAAAAAGGGGCTGAGACAGTCAACATGCATTGCATGGAAAGCGCAAGTATGTACCCTGTACGTACAGGTTCACATGCAGACCTATGCAGTTGTTGCCATTGCCAGCCTTCATTCTTACGCTCATTTCAGAGTTGCGCGCGTCGGGGCCTTTATTAATGTTCTATTCATGGTGGCCGGCCACGGATTGTCGGCCGGCGCGGTCTATTTGCAAGAAGTGGAGGTCTATGGCCTCGCAATGCTGGTGAACATCTTGCATGGCGTCGCAATTTTCAAGTTTCATTCAGCCACCCACCCGCAAGTCGGTTGAGCTCCGTTTGATACTGTTTACTTGTACTGTGATTGATTATTTGCGGACTTGCAGACATGCGTTGTCGATTACAGCCCCACACCCACACCAACATTCTATTTACCATACTCATCTGTACTGTACTACGCACATGCCATGCGAAACCAACCTGACGTTGGACAGCACACACACACACACACACACACACACACACACACACACACACACACACACACACACACACACACACACACACACACACACACACACACACACACACACACACACCTACTATGCATGTACAGGTACAACAAGTCATCAAGCGCTGGATCGACTGTATAATTAAACGACTGCGAAAAATATCGTTTCGGAAGAACAGAAAGGCTGAGCAGAAGCAAGAAGATAAAGCTGGAAATGACGAGGCCACCAAGAAAGGGAACGACGACGACAGTAAGAAGCAGGACGAGAAAAAAGACGAAAGTGGGAGCGCAAAATAGATGGGAAACACATGGACGAGGAGGAAACGTTTCAAATTCTGGATGTGTTGTAATCGCGGTCGTGGGGGTTGTGATTAGTTATGGTGATCAATCATTAATCGTTATAATCAACGATGGAGCGGATCTAGTGCTGTTGGTTGCTTAGGAAGGCCGCTTGTCATGCTAAGTTATATCATCAGTTGCGATCTCCAGTTGCAAACTCAGTATGCAGTATGTTTGCCAAATGCATATCAAATCCTTGTTGAAATCCAGGTGACAATTCTGAAAAGCGAAGACTCCAGAAATGCTGAAACGTGCTACTGCTGAAACAGGCACAATTTCAAGAACTAACCTAAAGTGCTCAACGATTCATTTTTCTCTAAATACTACTAAGATAATACTAAGCTCTTTGCCTGCAAGGTCCTAACAGTATAGGGTTGTTGGTGGGAAGCGCCCTGGGGCATCTACTGGTTTTCTCTTTTTTTTTCTCTTTTAAAATTTTTCACGACAACCACCTGACACAGCACAATGGCCGTTAACTGAATCATCAGATCACAGGGCGGCGCCGCATACATAACAGTGGGCGTTGTTCTGCCGCGAGGCAAGGTGGGCCCCCACCTGGCACTGATTTTTGGCCGAAGCCACGGTACAGCCCGAAACCGGAGCAGTGGTTTAAACCCCTTGCCCAAGGGGGTAGCCGTGGCCTTGCCCAGCAAGGAATCGAACCCCCGACCTCGCGGTCAGGAGTCCAACGCCTTACGGACTACGCCACAGCCCCACTTTCGTTCCGCTCCCAAGCGCCCTGGGCATCTACTGGTTCCGCTCCTGATTGTGATTGTTTGCTTTTTCAACGCAGCATTAAATGTACTGTTGCAATTTATGTTCTTCTTGAAAACGTGACTCGCCGCCTGTGATGTCGTTGGTACGGTACTGACGTTCTGTCTGCTAATGTCAGTTCAAGACAGTCGATGTCCGACTCTCTGTGTCGTTGTTTGGAATTGTGTTCCTGTTGAAAAGTTCCTTGTGTCCTGCTTCTTTCGAAACGATACACTACACGCGCGTTCATATTCTATCCACATGTATACCTACTACCATTCTGTACCTACATGTGTACTTCGAAACGAACTGTACTGTACGCAACAATTTGTGTATCCGTTGAAAAGGAGACGCTCTCTAGTTTTTTTTTTAAGTTTTGCGCCTGCTCAGCATTGTTGCCACTCCATCGACTGGTTAAAATTATGAACCCCTAATGACTGCCCAGGTTAGAGGGTGGGTTGAAAAATATATGCCCAGGGCGTTCATTGACGAACTCACTGTAGATACACAACAATACCAATCCTTATACATGCACACAATGTAGTTCATGTAGTATGTATATTAAGGAAAAATTTGCAGGCGCCTGCAAAAAAGGTGAATATGTGACGCTCTTTTGTTGGAGCCCAGTTTGAAAAAGAGGGGTATCAATTAAGGCATGCCTCATTTATGTATAGCCACTTATGCTTTGCAGCTGATCAACTTCAGTTTGAACAAACCGTGTATAAAAACCGAACCAAACGCAGCAACACGTCACATATTCGGCATTTTTTTGTGTTCGCGTGCATGGAAAAGAGCAGTGGCAATTATAGGACCTAACTGGACTGGAACACCCTGCATTCACATATGCCGCATGACGAAACGCCACGTGGTTGCGAGACAGGCAGGAAGGACCCCAGGGTCTTGCACATGGACCACTATGCAGACGTACGCACGCACGCACGCAAGCACGCACGCACGCACGCACGCACGCACGCAAACACGTTGCATAGGAGCAGTGCTTTATTGGGTGAAATTCCAAAAAGGGAATGACGAATGGAGCCAGTACAGCCAGCCAGCCAGTATGTATATACCTACACATCACTAACTGAACTGTAGTGGCAATCCACATCTCACAAATGTTAGCAAGGTGCCGATTATTTATGTAGGAACTTTGGCTGTGCCAGGTCGATGGTAATGACCAGAGATAGATGAGATGTGAAAGGATTGCTGTTGCGTTTTGGGTGAGTGAGATGGCTCACACAAAAAAATGCCGAATATGTGACGTGTTGCTGCGTTTGGTTCGGTTTTTATACACGGTTTGTTCAAACTGAAGTTGATCAGCTGCAAAGCATAAGTGGCTATACATAAATGAGGCATGCCTTAATTGATACCCCTCTTTTTCAAACTGGGCTCCAACAAAAGAGCGTCACATATTCACCTTTTTTGCAGGCGCCTGCAAATTTTTCCTTAATACAGTGTTTTTTCGTAAGACAAACATCGATTCGTAAAACCTAGACAGGCACACGCACGCACGCATGCAGGTATGCACGTACACATGCATGCACGTACGCACGCACGCATGCATGACATATGTACCATGTATGACATATGTAGCATGTTCGGTAGAATCCCTCAAGTGCAGTAGGAGACACTCATCATATAGAATGTGAGCATGTGGATTGAAAATAGGTACACATGTATTTTTCATTGACCAAAGTTGTGCACAACTAATTGTCATGCAAATGATACAAAGCAGGATAACCTATCAGCAAATGGCACAGCATGCAGAGAAACTACAAACAGAAGCCACTGCGGTAATTGTGTGTGTGTGTGCGTGCGTGCGTGCGGGTGCAGTTGTGCTATATTGCTGCATCGTAGCATAGTGATGTAAAGAATCAAAATGATCGCTATAACTAGGCGGTCAACTTTTGTGTTTTAGCCGAAGTGATGCGACGTACCCACATCGAGTTTTTTTGTGAAGCAGCCCATTTGATAGTGTGCGTGCGTGCGTGCAGATCTGCAGCGCCATATTGGTGCGTCGGAGCTTAGTGGTGTAAGGAATCAAAATGATCTACACGTGGAGGCGGTCATCTTTTGTGTTTTAGCCGAAGTGATCCGAGCTACCAATATCGATATTTATCGATTATCTCGGAAGTGAAAATATTTTGGTGCGTCGGAACGTGTTGGCTCCAAGGAATGAAATGTTCAACATCAAAGGGCCATCAACATTAGTATTGATGTTTAGGCCATCCGACCTAACCACACCGAAATATCGCCAATTCTCGTTATCGGTATAATGGTGGGAGGCATTTTGGTGCATCCAATTTGGTCCACTTGCTGAAATTGGTCAAGATCACGTCTGGGCGATCAACTTTCCCCATTATAGCGAAGCTCTGCGATGCACCGTTAAAGAGCCTATAGGGCACGGAACTTTCGGCTGAAATTTTTAATTGCTAATATCTCATTATCAGTGATGAAGTTTTAGGTTCAGTGACTTGGCATAGACTTCCCATAAGAAACTGTTCAAGGAAATCAAAAAAAAAATTGGGGGTTAATTGGGCACTTTTTCGAGATTTACTCTTGGTGGAAACCACCCCAAAAAAAACGACTATGTCCGAAAAAACGCATAAAATCGGCGATATCTCGAGTTTGGTAGGACGCAGAGACGATTCCTTTGGTACGCAAAATTGCCATCATGGTTCGCTTACACATGCCAAGTTTCATTCCAATTGCCCGCGGCACTAGCGAGTGGCGCTCCAAAAACTGGGAGGAGAACACGAAAAAAAAAGACACTTTTCGGGAACATTTTCGGGCGTACCCCCTTAACGCGCAGCAATACTGCAACGCGCTGTGGCACGTACCGTCCCCCGATGAGTGCGCTTCTTTTGACCCATAACGCGCCGAAATCGGTTCAGCCAATCAAAAGTTATAGGCGATCAAAAATCCGAATTCTCGCGCGCGCAAGTCGTCACATATTAGGGTTGTACGCTGACTAGAGTTGGGAAAAATACGTTTTGACTTTGGACCAGCGTATTTTTTTGAAAAAATACGGTATTTTTTTAAAAAAATACGTATCTTTTGTATTTTTTAGAGTACGTATGTACAGGTACCATACATCATAGTAAGCCATCAGCGAAGTGTCCAAAGCATAGAAATCGGTACATAAAGTAGGTCGAACGCTGTAAAACTGTGCAAGCACGCAAGTAGACGAGTACGAGTGTTTGTGCGTGCGTGTGTGTGGGAGGTGAGTGAGTGGGTGGGTGGTGCGTAAGCGGAGTAATGAGCGGCCAAGAGATTTGCATGGCATCCAACAAAGTGAGAAATTCGGGGCACGCATCCAAGAACGCGAAGCAGGTCGACGCGACACTAAGAACGCGACGAGCTAACAATAGCAAAAGCTAGCAGATATGCTGTTCAATGTAAGGTACATTGATTAACAACAAATGTTTTATATTATCTATTGTAGGTTGATTCAACAAAATACAGGCTTACGACTCAAAGTTACGACTACTACCTTACGATTACGACTACGACTGTATTTTTTAAAAACAAGATACAGGCGATGGCGTATTTTTTCAAAAAAATACGTGTATTTTTTTGAAAAAATACGTTTGAAAAAATACGCGCCCAACTCTAACGCTGACGCGTACACCCTGAGTAGTCAGAATCTGAATGTTGACTTCTGTTAATCGGGTTCAGCGTGTCGAAAGCACTGAGAAATTCAAATCGCAGGCAGGACGCACGTGTGCACAGGTGGTGCGAAACGACTATTTGTGGTCCGTGTACGTCTGCACGGAAGCGTGACAGCTTCGCACGGCACGCGAGAAACACAGAGTTACCTACATACCTACTTAGGTATGCTCAGTGGGATTTAGACGAACATGCGCTCTCGGCCTTCTCCCTCGAGTGGTGGGTGGGCGCTGTCGTCGAGTTGGGCGCTGTGGCAGAGACGGCAGCGGCGGGCGGGCGCGTCGAAGGCGACAGCGCGGCAGCGGCCGCTGTCGACGAAGCACTCGAGCGCGCACGCCGTCGCCGTACCCACTCCCCGCCGCTCCGCGTACACCGCCCACGGCGCGCAGCGCGCCCACTCCGACTGGGGCCGGTACACGTGCGTAGCCAAGAGCGCGCGGAGATCTGGCGGCGGAGACGGCGCTGAATCGACACTCTTCTTGAGACACCCTAGGGAAAGGGCGCAACTACAGTACAGCCGCTGACCGTTCATTGCAGCGGTCGTCGACGACACGGTCTGCGAGCTATCTGAACAAGTTGCAGTATCTGATTGAACTTCACAAGACTCATTTGTGGCGCACGCACGCGCGCACGAATACGAACGTGCGCATGAATACATCCAGTCGCTTTGGGGCCCGTCCCGTGCGTGTCCGCGGGTGCGTCGTGCGTGTCCGCGGGCATTTATTCATGCGAAGTACCTGCGTAAACACCAGGACCTGTTGTTGACGGCTTCATCGGCGGTTCGCTGCTATCTGTACAACGTACGAGAAATCGGAAATTGTCTGTTGACAAAGCTTCTACCAGTGCTGCTCGTAAAACCACAAGTACATGTACCACAACGTACAGTCGACAGTCGTATACCTAGAGTTGTAAAAAAAAACCAAATGGGAAACTCGGGTGTTTTTTTTTAAAATAAAACCGTTTTATTTTAAAAAAGTACGTTTTATTTTGACTTTTTCAAAGTCACCTCAGAACGTAATCTGGACAAAGTAGAGTGTATTCTAACGTGTTGATGACGTATAAGTAGGCACAGTAGGAGCACTCTTGCATGATTTCATACTCATAAGCTTTCAAAACAAGCTTTGAGGAGCATAAACCAGAGTGCACCATGTACATGTACACCATGTACAACACATACGATGTGGGCCATGGTCAGCATTCAACGACGTAGCAGTTCAGCTCGTTATTTACAACGGAACTTGTGCGTGTCAAGATCTCACATGCATGTGGCGCATAGTTTTGGCCAATCGCCAGCTGCAGTGAAGACACTTGAACACTTTGTCGACTTTCAGTTCACTTCTGGGTGGGTACTGTGCTATCAAAGTGTCGAAGTATGACTGCAAATACATAGGCATCACTAATATTTGTGCAATGGGCGTCAAGTTTCAAACAAACATTGGCGTATTATCACCAAAAGTAGCAAAAAGTAACCAAAAAATGAAAAAACGATGTTTTTTTTCACAGAAAAAAAACCGAGAGCCAGGTTTTTTTTTAAAATAAAACCGAACTTTTTTTAAAATAAAACCGGTTGAAAAAAACCTTAACAACTCTACGTATACCCACCAAAAATCGTGACGTATTTGGTTTTGATTCCATCTATGATCTCGCGCCCTCCGCAGGCGCCATCGTCGCATGCGTCGCATTTGGCGTCGTCGACTGCATCCCCAGACAGCGCTGTGCAACAGTAGCAGTCGAGTTTGTACTTGCCTGCGCGAGCAAATACGCGGTTTCTTACATGTACAGGTAGCTTTGAGTAGAACGAGCACAATGTAACCGGAAATATACATTGCGTGAACGATGGGTAGACATTCCATCTCTAATGGTAGTATAAAAAGGGTCGGAGGGGTGGGGGGGGGGTGAGCAACCCATTGTTGATGTTGAGCATAAGGGTGAGCAACTCTGATTAAGCGCAGCGTGACACAACGCAGGGCCGTAGATACAGTAGCTTCTAATCATTGATTGGGCGGGCCAGCTTCACTCACACGGGAGTTCTTTACCCCGCGAATGGCTCAGGCGGGGCAGTACGCTTATGGCACATTCTCGAGATTAGCGCGACTAGTGAAAAGGCGGTCATAAAAAAGGGTCGTTACTCACCAATTATGTTTGTTCCACACGACACCATGCATCTTTCCGGCACCAGCCAGTATCCTCTCGTGTTGACGCAACTGTCCCTTCGATAGCAGCCTTGAATCCAAGGAGAGGAAACCACTTCTGAAGTGATGACCGAGGCGACTGCGCCACGATTTCAACGACTATCTGACAAGATGTGCTTTTCAGTTTCATTCATAGACTGTGGAAACAACAACAACAAAAAACAACAACAGCATCAGCAGCAGCAACAACAACAACAACAACAACAGCAACAGCAACACAACAACAACAACAACAACAACAACAACAACAAGAACAAGAACAACAACAACAACAACAACAACAACAACAACAACAAGAACAACAAGAACAACAACAACAACAACAACAACAACAACAACAACAACAACAACAACAACAACAACAACAACAACAACAACCTTACTAAGAAGTATGATGCCACCAGCCATCCAAATGAGCAGCAACCTTCTAGCAGCAGACTCGCAACTCAGTAGTACCATCGTTCCTTTCCTTACACTTCTCTCTTCGACGAACAAATGAGGACGATGTGTGTGTGTGTGCATCGGAAATTACCTGGAAACCGTCGCTGCGCACAAAAAGTCTCTTCTCTCTCAACGAGCCTTTGCAAAACAATAAATTGCTTTCACTGCTGCGTATCCAGGCAATGGATGGACTAAGGCCTTCTTGGGCACACTATGCAGGAATGGATTAAGCAGTGCAGCAACAGCTGCATCTAATGACCTATCCAAAATGACCGATCTAACGACCATCTAACGAGTGTTTGAATCGCAGTATGCACATTAATGAATGCGTCTGGTCGAGCACGACCTACTTGGGCACGCCATGCAGGGATGGATTAAACAGTGCAGATACAGTGGGATACACCTAACGACCTATCCAAAACAATCAATCGACCAGCTAGCAAGTGTTTGAATTGCAGTGTGCGCATTAATGATCTTTATTGCATTAAACAGAGCAGCAACTAACTGCATCTAACGACCTAGGTAAACGATCGATCCAACGACCATCTAACGATCATAACTAACGTCCATGCAATTCACCGCTCTGCCCACCTTTGCGGGAATGGGGTGGGCAGAAGGCGCGCCCGGCCCCTTGGATACCCTAGGGTTTCCAGACTGGCATTATGTACGATCTCTAGAAAGCGAACGACAGAGTCTGACGCACGCACGCACCAGCACACCACAGCCAGGCAAGCTGGCAAGTGTTCACATCCAGGCAGCAGGCATAGAGTTGTTAAGGTTTTTTTCAACCGGTTTTATTTTAAAAAAAGTTCGGTTTTATTTTAAAAAAAAACCTGGCTCTCGGTTTTTTTTCTGTGAAAAAAAACATCGTTTTTTCATTTTTTGGTTACTTTTTGCTACTTTTGGTGATAATACGCCAATGTTTGTTTGAAACTTGACGCCCATTGCACAAATATTAGTGATGCCTATGTATTTGCAGTCATACTTCGACACTTTGATAGCACAGTACCCACCCAGAAGTGAACTGAAAGTCGACAAAGTGTTCAAGTGTCTTCACTGCAGCTGGCGATTGGCCAAAACTATGCGCCACATGCATGTGAGATCTTGACACGCACAAGTTCCGTTGTAAATAACGAGCTGAACTGCTACGTCGTTGAATGCTGACCATGGCCCACATCGTATGTGTTGTACATGGTGTACATGTACATGGTGCACTCTGGTTTATGCTCCTCAAAGCTTGTTTTGAAAGCTTATGAGTATGAAATCATGCAAGAGTGCTCCTACTGTGCCTACTTATACGTCATCAACACGTTAGAATACACTCTACTTTGTCCAGATTACGTTCTGAGGTGACTTTGAAAAAGTCAAAATAAAACGTACTTTTTTAAAATAAAACGGTTTTATTTTAAAAAAAAACACCCGAGTTTCCCATTTGGTTTTTTTTACAACTCTAAGCAGGCAATCATGCTCGTTGTCGTTGCGCGCACATTTTGGAGCCGTGTGTATATCGGACCTCATCAATGCCATCACTGTTTGTCTTACAACTTTCAGCTGGTGTGCAAGCATTAAATGTTACCCACCAAAAAGATGAAGTGCCGTGACATAATATCCGCTCCATGTTATTTCAGATCATGCTCACTGGCTGGGCACTATTCTGGCTCGGTTGTTGGCACACATGTAACGTAACCAAACTTTTGAAATGGTGGATGGGAGGGTGGGGATGCGACGATCGGAGACCATTCTGGTGGTGGTGGGGGGGGGGGGGGGTATGCAGATTTGAAGAGGGAGTTGGTGCCAGAAGGAAAAAAATGTCTAAATAGGCACTTTTTGGTAAAAAAAGAATGAGTCAAAACACACTATAAATAGCGTTATGTAGTTGTTTTAGAGTAAAAGAGCACTAAAAAAGACGAAAAATCTGCCTTTAGAGAGTCAAAGCTGCCTTTAGTACACGCACGCACGTACGCACACACGCACGCACGCACGCATGCACCTGCTGCTTTTTATAGTTTTTTGGTACAATGGGTGCTGGTCTGCTGCTATATCTCTGCATGTGGGTGCGTGCGTATGTGGGTGGGTGTGTTTTACGTCTGTGTCTTTGCCTTATGAAAAAACACTGTATTAAGGAAAAATTTGCAGTCAGCTGCAAAAAATGGATAATATGTGACTTCCCTAGACTAGAGTTCAACCGGACAAAAAAATAGTAAAAGAGCAATGCATTGAAGTCCATTTTGAAAAACGATTGTATATGAGTGTTGCACTCAAGTCCATTTTGAAAACGATTGTATAAGAGCATTGCAGTGGAATCCCCTTAAAAAAGACTGTACAACATCAATGGGTATGAACCATCGATTTACCTGTCACATATTCGGCATTTTTAGCACGATCCACTTCATGGTTTGTTTGTTTTTGTTTTATTTGGGCAACCCTTGTTGTTGTTGTTGGATTTGGGGCGACGCTAGGAGGCCTGTCAATGGCCCATGTAGCCTACCCATCTCCATGACGCCTTCCCGTCTACAGCCGTATAATTAGCGGAAGACTTTCGGAAGAACGCCATCTGTAATCTAGGGCAGCGATGGCACGAGAAAATCCATGGAAAGGGAAGTCCTCGATCTAGTGGCGCCATCAAGAATCGAACCCAGGACCTTGCGCGCAAGAGGCCGGTTTTTTGCCACTAGGCCATGCCGCTGCCCTGGGCAACCCTTACACTTCATGAAGCCATAAACCATTGATGCAATGGTGTAAGACCAAGTTAATTTCAGACTGTGGCCCATTCTGGCAAGACAACTGTTGCTAAGCTGTATGTAACAAAGCAATGCACTGCCTATATTGCACGTACAACTGACAACAAGCTGTGCAACTCCATTCTTCATATGGTATGGTATGGTACAGTAATTTCAACACTTCAAAAATCGTAACGTTGGTATGGTGTTAAAACAACGCCTAAAATTAAGCCTAAGCAAAGGCCTAAGCTGAAGCACGCGCAAGGCCTAAGTTGTCACAAAAACAAAAAAGTACTGTACTTTGCATTTTGGCTACCATATTTCGCACTTGATTTAGGGTCACTTTACAAGACGTTTGTGCGTACAGGTAGTGTGATGCTATAAACAAAACACAACCCATATCAGTGCCTCTGTACGTGCATGCCTGTGTGTGTGTGTGAGTGCGTGCGTGCTTGCTTGCGTGCGTGCGTGAGAGCGTGCGTCTGCTATGTAAATTGTGTATCGTATGTGTCTATGTCGAATGACATCCTGTGGTGAGCGCTAAAAATGCCGAATATGTGACAGGTAAATCGATGGTTCATACCCATTGATGTTGTACAGTCTTTTTTAAGGGGATTCCACTGCAATGCTCTTATACAATCGTTTTTCAAAATGGACTTGAGTGCAACACTCATATACAATCGTTTTTCAAAATGGACTTCAATGCATTGCACTTTTACTATTTTTTTTGTCAGGTTGAACTCTAGTCTAGGGGAGTCACATATTCTCCATTTTTTGCAGCTGACTGCAAATTTTTCCTTAATATTACAATTCAGAATCTTTAGGTTGAAAGTATACAGCCCCTCAAATAGTGCCCCAGGGTAAGGAGAGGTTGAAAGAATAGTGCACCGGGGGCACTATTGAAGGAGTTACGGTAGGTAGGTAGGTACCTATGCCGCGCAACTGCCGCAGATCCTAGTTTTGTTCTCCTTCCCTTCACGCCACCAATTAATTCAACATGGTTTCGAGCAGTGCAATGTAAACGTGGTGATCGATGGTGGTACATAGATGAGAAGCGCCCGTTCGTCCCATGTGGTGTGTACCTGCCACGATTCATCAGCAAAACCACAGACCACAACAAGACATGACACAACACGACGCAAACGTTCCAACTGTAAACGCGTGCGCTTCTTCTCTCCACCTACAGTGTATGTTGCAGAATACTCGTCTTCAGAGAAACACGCGCTCCTGGTTATCGCCCTGCTCGAGTGGTGGGTGGGCGCTGTCGTCGAGTTGTTCGCTGTGGCAGAGGCGGCAGCTGTGGGCGCGCGCGTCGAAGGCGACGGCGCGGCAGCGGCCGCTGTCGACGAAGCAGCCGAGCGCGCACGCCGCCGCGTTCTTTACCCCGTGCAGCTCAGCGTACACCGCCCACTGCGCGCAGCGCGCCCACTCCGCCTGGGGGCGGTACAGGTGCGTGGCCAGGGGCGCACGGCGAGCTGGAAGCGGCGGCGGCGCTGAATCGACACTCTTCATGACATCCTAGCGGAAAAGGAGCGGTTACCTATGTACATAGTCACCGACCGTTGTTGGCGGTTGTCGACGGCGGCGCGGTCTGCCAGCTATCTGAAAGAGTTGCCGACGTGATTGAACTGTATTGGCTGCAGTGAGTGAAGGGGGGGGGGGGGGGAGGGAGGGTTTCGCATATCAACCAGTGGCGAAATTAACCAGTGAAATCGGCGCGTATAGGTGAATACCTACCTAAGTTACCTTTTTGACCTACATTGACACTTGAAAATGACACGACGTGTTGCTGGGAACGTTGAGAAGCTCGTGTTGAAAACGAATGACATTGGATGCACCTTTGGAGAGAGTGGATGCAGAGTTGGGGTGGTTCTCGTCGTCAGTACCGCCATCATTTGCTGTGGTTGAACCGACAATTTGCGTTTTCGCAGCTACTAAATGTCGGTGCAAGGTGGTCTTATCTTGACCCTATAGAGTAGGTACATATATAGGACCTGCATAGGACCGTACATAGCACCGTACTGTATGTACGCGCAAAATATCTAGTGCGCGGTGTAGGCACAAACCAGATACCGTAAACCATATAATTAGCCCCCGGGGGGCTAATCGTTTCGTTTGAGCTCTAGGAGGGTGTGTAATTATAGGGGGGGGGGGGGCTAATTATAGAGGCTTATAAACTGGAAGTGTTGGTGTGTGGAAAGCTTTGTGGTCGAAAAGGCGCGTGGAGGCGATTTTTAAGGGTAAAATTATTTAGAAAGATTTTTAAGCGACATACATTGGTACATTCTACACACTCTCACACAGTCTCACATGCACACACATGTACATACATACACCCAGACTTAGAAAATTTTGCCTTTCAGACGATGGTCCATTTAGGGAGGGGGCGTAATTATAGGGGGGGGGGCTTATAAACTCAAAGTGGTCTTAGGAGGGTGTAAAATTATAGAGGGGGGCCTAAATAGACGGTTTACGGTAATTTAGTTAGTATGGTCTATTTAAAAACTTGCCAAAAATGGAGGAGAACTTGCGAACGACCCCATCATCCATTTTCTTTCCACCGCAGCTGTAGTCAGCGCATTTGCTGCATTCTGATGGGTCGACTCGTTCTTCGTTCGAAAAACTTGTGCAACAGTGACAGTATCTTCCGTATTGTGCTAAACAAAACCGAAAATATGTTGTTGGACTTGGAGTGAGACTGAGTCATTCCGGGAAGACGGCTTGCAAGCTTCGTTAACAACTTGTGACGTATTTTTATGTTCCAAGGGAATCGTCTTTCAGGAGAGTCAAAATTTGCGGTTTTCAAGAGAAATGTATTCAATTCAGGAGTTGCGGCGATACATAAAGCTGAATTTCTATCATTTGTTTAAGCATTTTGTCTCGAAAAGCACAAGAGACGGTAAGAAATAGAAACGATCGAACCGACAAACGGTGTGCCGCACGACTTGAGGCGGTCTTCCGTCGTCCACAGAAAGAATCTGGACGATACGCAGCTGTCATACGGGTAACATCCATAAAAATGATTCGGAATCGCCATGGTGAGCTCTAAAAGGAACGATGCTGTGGAAAAGCAACGGCTACACAACTGTGCACACCGTAATGAGAGTACGGTGACGTGTGTGTAGTACAACACAACAGGCCTCAGTGCGGTCGTAGCTCCCTGCTCCCTTCACCTCTTCGAAATTGTAAGCCCCCTCTCTAGAATTTGCACGCACCCCTATAATTATCCCACCTGCCCCATTGTGGCCTCAACAAACAATTAGCCCCCATGGGCTAGACGATTGGCGAACTTACGGTATGTGCTACCTATTATATGTACATAGCGAGTATTGAATACTGACCGAGCAAAGCGGTGACTGCTGCGACGGTTGTCATCTTCATGAGGCCACTCGAATTCATCTCGCCTGCGAAGCGAATGTACAACTTGAATCGAACAGCAGTCCCGTCTCTACGCGCAATGACAAGCAATGGGACGACCGTCGCTTGGTGGACGGGCGCATTGCCTGGAGACGGTCGCCCTCGTTTGATTTGTTTGCGACCGAATCATGTTTTTTTTTCCTTCCGCATCCCTCCTCCTCCAAGGCAGAGGGGAAGCGCTCCCCGACATAAACCGCGCTCGGCAACGAACCATGATAGGGTTGCTGTCGCTGCTGAGCGTTTCCAGAAGAAAAAAAACCGTCCAGCAAGCACATCGCCGCACTGCCGATGACTTCTGTTCGAAGCACTCAATTCACGAGACTACTGCGGCAACCCTTGGCCTGACGTGACCTAATTATTTTCGGACTTGGCCAGACGTCACCTAATTGTATTTGGGACCACACGGCCAACGCTGATACAGTCAGCTATTTGTAGCACATCTATTATGAAAACAGAGCGGTTTGCTTGTCTTTGTTGCCCTCCTAAAAGGACAAGGGATATAATGATCGTTCTAGGGTGGCTAAACTTGGTCACAAGATTTCGGGGTCAAATCTTGGTCCAATCGAGACGATTTTGGTACCATTCGATTTGTCTCGACGAGCTCTTGCGTGGATGGACCCTCTTTTTGCGGCCTTCTATTATTGTTTTTTTTTGGGAAAATTTACAAAAACCGGTTTTTTTACCATTACGGAAAAAGTTTTGCAGAGTTATCTCGCAAAATAACTTTATCAATTCTAGGGGGCTTTTAGTATGTTATAGGGACAACTGTGGACTATGCAGGGCGCGCGATTCAGTCTCCTGGCTTCAGCCGTTCTCGAGTTCTTGTGCGTTGCGTCCCCCCCCCTCCTGTGAGCTGTGATGACTGTTCATTACCAACCCACTCCCATCCCCTTGTGAACGGTTGACACGCTGCAGATCATCTGGACGTTTATACGATTCATTATGTACGGTAGGGTCAAACGTGGTGTGGCCCTAATTCATATTACGCATTAGGTGACGCTCAAATAATTAGGTCACGTCAGGCCAAGGGTTGCCACTACTGCTACTGACCGCACCGGATCACCCGCCTGCAAGGCTCACCATGCAGTGTGTCCTAGAAGTGGGATGGCTAGATGTCACTGCAAATGCATCAGTTTATGACTGGCCGGTGTACTGATTCGAGATTTGTTGGTCTACAAAATTGACCACTCATTGACCGAGAACTCTCAAGTAAACACTTAATTTTGTGTACTGTGCACTGCAACCACTTTTTTAATGCAAGCGATGTATCTATTGATATGTACCAATATATAGGTACTGTAGTTTTCAATTCAAAGTGGGCTCTCTTGCACGTGTGAACATTACCTAGCTACGACATAGCAGTACGTACAATTCTTGGTACTCTTCCTATTCTCGAAAATGAATAACATTTTCAAAACGCTGACTCTTGGTGCAAAATTGAACCGAAGCAAGCAGAAAATAAAACGCAAAGAAAGCGTGAGCGACGACAGTGGAAAGGGACGAAACTCCAAACATGAACAACCGAAAAACGAGGAAAATTCGTTTATGGATGTTTACAAGGTTATTGTGTTCTGTCTGACGTTGCTTGCAAATTGGATTATGCCTTTTTAAGTGAAATTTATTGACCGCCGAGCGCCTAAAACACCCAAAAAATACTAAACGAGTCAGTTAGCAAAAGTTAAAGCTAAATATCTATCAATTTATTCAGCCGGTCGACGCAGCGACCATTAGAAAATCTAATAAAATTTTCGTGTGGGGCGAGGATGTACCCGACGCCTGCGACGATTTCTCAAAATTATTATCGTCTAATAGAAAATTAGAAAATTCCGACGAGAATTTGCGGAAAATTCTGGAAAATTTGCGTGCGATCGACGTCGACAAGCCGACGCCCGTTCAGATGCAGGCTATTCCGATCATGACGCAGGTGCGTGCGTGCGCCGTGCGTGCGTGCGTGCGTGCGTGCGTGCGTGCGTTCTTGCCATGTGCAGGGGCAGAGGGAACTTGGATCACGCAAATTCAATTTTTATTGAGATCACTTTCTTTCAGCAGCGCGAATTACTGGTGAGCGCTCCAACTGGCTCGGGCAAAACGCTGGCTTTCGGTCTTCCGTTGATTCTACAGATTTTGCTACGGAGAAATGCTAAGATTAAAATCACTAAATCGACTGACGAAAACGTAAAAAATCCTGGCAAAAATATCCGACCGCACAAACTGCAAGGCGTCATTTTGGCTCCCACGAAAGAATTGGCGCAACAAATCAAGGAAGAATTGGCCAGGGTCACAAAGGGATTGGACATAAATGTGGACGTGTGCGCAAGAGTGCAGAAATTGGCGAAAATGGGAAAAGGCACGAAAAAGGGCAAATTTGACGAGACGAAACTGCCGAAAAAGGCGAAAAAGCAAGAGAAGCGTCAAAATTTCGAGGAACGCGGTGGGACTTTTAATCTTTGCTTTAGCTATATATTTGTGTGATTATTCATCAACCGCTCCCATTGTTTGCATTGTTTGAATGGGAATTTTTTTCT
This sequence comes from Paralinhomoeus sp. GSCO2_6, assembly GCA_030248085.1. Lineage (NCBI taxonomy): Eukaryota > Metazoa > Nematoda > Chromadorea > Monhysterida > Linhomoeidae > Paralinhomoeus > Paralinhomoeus sp. GSCO2_6. The sequence goes on from JASAMY010003268.1 coordinate 56,598, forward strand.
TTTTTAATTCCAGACATTTTGGTGTCGACGCCCAACCGCCTGCTGTTCGCTATGAAACGTGACGAGATTTTATTGGGAAAATTGGGGAAATTGCGCTGGCTCATAGTGGATGAGTCTGACAAACTCTTTGAGGCGGGCGAGCGTGGCTTTCGACAGCAGGTACGTGCGTGCGTGCCGGTGCGTTCTGGTGCGTACTTGCGTGCGTGCGAACGTGCGTGTGTGCGTGCATGCGTGCCTAAACAGTAAAATTGCATGACCGTTTTCTCGCACGGTTTAGTTGGCCTCGATCTACCGAGCCTGCGACGGACCTAAGATCCGCAGGGCCTTGTTCAGTGCGACCTTCTCTTATAAGGTCGAAGAGTGGGCCAAGGACAATCTTGACAATGTCGCTATGGTCTGCGTCGGCGCTAGGTGACCTTTGTTTGTTTTTTTGTTGCTGATTGTTTCTTTGCTTTTTTATTTTGCACAAAACCATTCTCCGAAGAGCACGATGTTGGCGCATTTGATTCGGAATTATTTTGCTGGACCGAATGTTTCGCGTGACTTTTATTGTTGGCATGTTTTGTTATGTTGGTGTTTCGTCAGTTGTATGTGACGCACAGCGCAGCACGCACACACGCACGCGCACGCACACACGCGCACGCACACACGCACGCACAAGCGAACCTATTGTACCTTCGTTACGCTACGCTGTGTTGTCAATGTTTTCCTCATTTTTTTCATTTAATTAAACTAATTGTTCTCGTTCCAGGAACAGCACGGCGTCTAGCGTGACGCAGGAATTGGTCTTCACTGGTTCTGAGTATGGAAAGATGGTGGAATTGAAGTCGCGTCTGCGTCTGGGCAGTTTGGGAAGCTTTCCGCTGCTCATTTTCGTCCAGAGCAAAGAGCGCGCCCGCCAGTTGGAGGGCGAATTGAAATTCGTGTTTGGGGAAAGCGGTTTTCACTTGGATTTTGCCAAAGATAATCAACATGACGGTAGAGAGTCCGTCGTCAGAGCGATCCATGGAGACATGACGCAACAAGAGGTTGGGACGAGAACGGAAAAGAAACTCGATTAAAATTCTGAAATCCGCGTACGCTCAGTTTTAAGGGGGTGGGACGAACCATATCTGTACTGTAAACTGGGGTTGGGAGGGGGGGGGGGGCGCAGCAGCCAGATCTGTAAATCCCCCCTGCCGTTTTTTTTAAACGGTCTTTACTCTCTGTGTTCAAACACATTTTTTGACATCTACATACCTATGTGCATTTTTAGCGCGAGTCAGCGATTCGCGCCTTCCGCACTGGCGACGCTTTCATTTTGGTCTGCACAGAGCTGTTGGGACGCGGACTCGACTTCAAGGGCGTCAATACCGTACTCAATTTCGATCTGCCCACCTCCATCGTGGGCTACATCCACCGCGTGGGTGCGTGGCTGGTGGATTATCGTGGTTTTTGTTAGTTGATGATACGGTAATTATTCGAGTGTTTTTTTATTTGTGTAGAGCAAAGTGGTAGAGCAGCGCGAACCCAGGTACTGTAACTGGGGAGAAGCCCCAGCCACCTGTACATGTAAGCTAGACCATCCTGGAGGGGGCATATTGGTGTCAAGAAAAAAAGGTTTGGATCAAACTAGGGTACTCTAAAAATGGTAAAAAGAAATGGGTCAGAATGGTGTCTAAATAGAGCTATTTTGGTGTTTCGTAGTCAAACAACCCGAAAGGACGCCAAACGATAGTTATTATTATTATTATTACAATAATAATAATAATGATAATAATAATAGTTAGTATTATTACTTTTCAGTCTGAAATCAAATTTTGAAAGTTGTGGGGAGCCAGGTTGCCGACGTGGGGGCATCTCTCCAGTTACATGTATGCCTTCCCCCCTCCTCATTGTATTCTGGATTGGATATGTGTGCATATGCCTGAACTTAGGTACTTGGGCCCCACGAATTTCAGGTAGAACGGGCAGGGCTGGCAGGCAGGGTAAGGCGGTTACGTTCTTCACTGAGGAAGACAAGCAGCGCCTAAAGCCCATCGCTACCGTCGTGAGGCAGGCTGGATGGCCCGTGCCTGACTACTGCCTGCACTTGGACAAGCCTAAGAAGTGAGAGATTCTCAGTCTTGCGAGCTGAGCTTGAAGTCGGCCTAATTCAACGAACTGATGCACAATTCAGAGCCACGAAAGGCAAGGGCGGAGGTGTTTTGGCGCCGCCAAGGAGGAATGTTTCAAAGCGCTTTGTAAAAAAATCACAGCATATAGAAAGCTCCGGCAAAACCGTGGGAAAAACACGGAAAAAGCGAAAGAATACAGTAAAAGTACCGAAAAATTGAAGCCATTCAATGTTGTGAATGCGGTCGAGCATGTTTCCTGCGGTGCCCGGCAGGTGTCGCTTTTCTGTCCGCTGGCGTATTGATTTTTCTCAAGGACTGCGCATAATGTGTGTTGGTGGGTTGTCATGTTTGTACGCGCGAAATTCCTCATCCCACCCGTCTAAACACTGTTTCACGTTAACATGACTAACCGTCGAAATCAACGGTTTGTTGGTTATTAACCCTATTGAGAAGGTGTGTATCTCAAATCGACCTTGCTTTTGCTCGTGTTGAGCCTTCTCAAAGTTTTTTAGAACGCGTTACAATTTGTAGCGCAAAAATTCAATTGGACCTACACTTTACTTTCATGGATCTCATTTCAGTTTTTCTCGGAACTGTTAGCCTAATTTACCTCTTGTACTTGTGTGCTCTGATTGTAACAGTAGGTTACGCTTAAAAAAGACGCGCGTTAAAAAAGACGCAGAAAATCTTGTTAAAAAAGACGCACGTTAAAAAAGACGCGTTAAAAAAGACGCAGCCTGATATTATCGCGTTAAAAAAGACGCGCGTTAAGAAAGACGCAACGGCGGCTGTGGCAATGTGCGCTGTTCAGCAAAGTTGTGTGCCATGTTGCTGACCCGGTGACGTAATACTCCAGCACTCACTCCGTGATGCTGCAGCAGGAGGAGGTGTTGACCTGCGAGCGCTCATCGCCGCTGTTCGGACGCTTCGCCTGAAACTGGTCAGGTACATATCTGGAATGCATCTTTGACGGTCGGTTGGTTCTTGCCGGTACGTGGTAGCCACAGCCCCTATGTCATGCACGCTGGCGCGTTCACGAGCGTCTGGGCCTGCTCGGCGCTCGACGACGTAGACGACGCTGCATAGACGACGTTCAATTGGCAGCATCTGGAGCCGTCACCGTGTGTGTACCACCTGTACATTTGCCGCGCCCTCACAGTCGACGAAGCGTCCCCGCTGTACGCGCCAATATAAAAATTAAACTTAAATGCCTACCACAGTTAGTCTTCCAGTTTTGCGGCGCACTCGTTACGGGATAAATTGCCCTAACACAGGAATTGCTGGTGGGCAGGAAAGGTGGGTGTGCAATGGTTTCCATGTTATCCGATTGCTAAGCAGTGTTGTTTAAAATCGGCTGAGAAATTGAGATTGACCGCCGCTTGGTCCAGCAGATACATACATTAAACAGTTGTGGAAAAAGGCGATTAGAGCGCTGGGATCTACATACATGTATCTCGACTCTCAAAGGGTAAACGACAAACGTCTGCACGCACGCGCCGTTCCCGTTCCACTTCCTATTCCACTTAGCGGCCGCCTGGAGAACTGCTGCGTCTTTTTTAACTTCCGTCGTTTTGTGGCTTGCGTCTTTTTTAACGCGCGTCTTTTTTAACGCGCGTCTTTTTTAACATGCGTCTTTTTTAACATGCGTCTTTTTTAACTTGCGTCTTTTTTAACTGACGCCTAACAGTATCAACGACAGAGCGACGTGATTTCGAACTCGCACCTACCACTACAAAATCGGCGAGATAGTGTAGAAATCGAACGGAAATTGATTAATTAGTTACACCCTTTCACTTTATCCTCCCCTCCAGCGGAGTGTCTCATACGCTTCTGTTTCGTAGAATTAAATGAGCAATATATATATTAGAGCGTAGTGGCTCAGTGGTAATGCGTCGTGCTCGGCGCGCTCGTGGTCGGGGGTTCAACTCCCTTCCACTGAGGTCACTGAGTCACGAATCCCCTTGGGCAAGGGATGAATCGCTCTCATTGCCTCGGTGTAGGGCGGCTCCGGGGCTTCGGCCCGAAATCCGTGCCAGGTGGCGGCCCACCTTCCCTCGCGGGAGAAGAACGCCGTAGGTAGTGTTAGTGATACAGTGTTATTATGATGCATCGCCCCTTCGTACCCCGTGCGTTGGTTTACGGTCCCTGTACTGTGTCGGTGCTTGCATAAATAAAAACATTGATTTGATTTGATTCGTATGGACCACATTGGATTGGAGATCGGTTTCACAGCGAGACAATGATACAGTGGCGAGATCAAAAGATAGTCGAGGCGCAGCTGGCGCTGTCGTCCATGTCCTCCATGGGCGCGTAGTTGGCCTTGTCGAGTCGCGCTTTGCAGGCGCCCCTCAGCGCGCGACAGCAGGCCATCCTTCTGGGTCTGGTGGTCATGGAATGCTCGTCGTCGTCCAGGTAACGCTGCTTGTTCCCCAGCGGTACGTAGCGCAGCAGTCGACGGGTGCTCTTCTTGCCCAGAACCCTGGGCTCTAGCGAGAGCTGCGCGGCGCTGCGGCGCCGGTTCTCCTGCAGCTGGAGGTCGAAGTTGCGCAGGCTCTCGCGCTCGACCGTCTTCTCCTTGCCGCGATGCAGCAGCACGTCCTCCGGCACGTCCGGATTGTAGTACTGGAGGGCGCGCGAGAAGAGAAAGGCGAAGTGCTCGAAGACGATGAAGAAGGCGAGCTTGGCGAAGATCACGCGGAACCTGCAGCGACAGGCGATGCGCAGGAGCGAGCCATTGATAGAGTTTTGACCCGCAAATCACTCCGTGACTATCGGGGGATAATCTTTCAGACCATCCCTCATGGAGAGGGGTCATTGGAAGGGTCGGACTTTTGGGAAATTGCAGTACTTTCAATTCCATCTATCCTAGTGACGGGGAAGGCACTATATTAGAGAAGACTCCAATGATTCCAAAATTGCAGATCGTGCAGCAAACTTTCACTCAAACTTTTGCCGTTTCATTCTAGGGCTGATTTAAAGCTGTCGTTGCAACGTGCCTTAAATGTGCGTAGCTTCTGTACAGGAGACACCCCAAGGCACCCCCAAGGAAGGGAACTATTGGAGGATTCACGATATTCTGAAACAAACCATCTTGGAGTTTTCCTGAAGCGCTGTCCATCGTGCGTGACGTAGCCGTGGAATAGGCAAAAGTCGACCGTTTGATTTGCACTGAAATGTTGCCGACATTTGTTGTTTTCATTCCGATGTTGCATTGGCATGAGGCGATTCTCACGCACTGGCGGCCCCGACGACGAATTTCTTGGCAGTCCTTCGACACAGTCAAGTTGAAAGAAGCGGGCGCCTGCAATTTCAGATAATCTTGAAGCGAACCAAATAGGTTATAACGGGAGGGCTTTCGATTTCGAATGGGCTCTGGGATAGGGCTTATCAAAGGTTTTACGATATACCTTTGAATACTCGCTCCAAATGCCCTGCACTTGCTTGCGGTCTTCTTCTGAGCAGCTATTGATGGTGTAGTGGACGGAGTAGGACCACTCGAGAAAACTGATGTTTGGCTTGCCGTCGGACAGAACGCTCACTTCGTCGGTGTAACGGTAGACCGTGCGGTCGATGAGATCTTGAGAAGGGAGAGCTGGGAGCTGACGGTAGAGAAGCCGCGTGCGTGCGTGCGTGCGTGCGTGCTGCGTGCGTGCGTGCGTGCGTGCGTGCGTGCGTGCGTGCGTGCTGCGTGCATTCCAGTGCGTGCGTGCGTGCGTGCGTGCGTGCGTGCGTGCGTGCGTGCGTGCGTGCGTGCGTGCGTGCGTGCGTGCGTGCGTGCGTGCGTGCTGCGTGCGTGCTGCGTGCATTCCAGTGCGCGCGTGCGTGCGTGCGTGCGTGCGTGCGTGCGTGCGTGCGTGCGTGCGTGCGTGCGTGCGTGCGTGCGTGCGTGCGTGCGTGCGTGCGCGCGTGCGTGCCAGTGCGTGCGTGCGTGCGTGCGTGCGTGCGTGCGTGCGTGCGTGCGTGCGTGCGTGCGTGCGTGCGTGCGTGCGTGCGTGCGTGCGTGCGTGCCCCGAAGGCTCTCCTAATTTGCATCCACTGCTGATTATTGGCGGTCGTCGTCAGCTCGCAGCTCCCCTGTTGAAAATCCGATGTAGACGGCGTTTGTAATGATGGCGATACGGCCGAAGAACGAGAACATGTCCTGCCAGGCGCCGATGCCGTTCGACCTGGCGGCGATGCACCTAGAATGAACCCAGGACACAGTACTATCGACGCACACTTGTGTATTGGTGCAACGATATTGTTCGAATTGTAACTCCAGTTTTACGCAGTTTGAAATCGCGCTCACCGTAATCGTGCACAATTCAGCCATTCACGTGTTTTTGTCTTCTTCACTTCACGGCATCTTACCACTACCCAGCAGCCACCGATATTTCGGTGTCGTCGTCTTACCTTCGCTCCATCGCGAGCACTTTGTAGGCGTCGAGGCGCAACTCCACGATGTTGTTGAGCAGGGCGAGCAGAGGGGCGAAAGGCATCGCGGCAGCGAACATCGTGACGAAACCGTATTGAATCAGCAACTCCAAGTAATCGTCGAACATGGTGATGGTCTGAGGCGGCACCAGATCGAAGTCTTTCTCCCATCTGAAGGAGTACGACTACCGTAAGCCTCTAATTAGCCTCCTTTTTGGAGGTCATTTAGTCCATTCGCCCACTTTACAAAAAATAAACAATACACTTAGGTACCTAGGTATGCGGACAACCAGTGGACCGTTCAGGCAAGGCAATGGCAACGAAGCTCCTCTCACAACTCACATCCACCTATCAAAATTGTATGTCGCCCACACAATTACTCCTCCTCCTGCACGCGCGCACGCCCGCACGCACCCACGCACGCGCGCAAGCACTCACGCACGCCCCACCCGCACGCACGCACGCACGCACGCACGCACGCACGCACGCACGCACGCACGCACGCACGCACGCACGCACGCACGCACGCACGCACGCACGCACGCACGCACGCACGCACGCACGCACGCACGCACGCACCCACGCACGCACGCACGCACGCACCCACGCACGCACGCACGCACGCACTGGCACGCCCGCACGCACGCACGCCCGCCCGCCCGCACGCACGCACGCACGCACGCACGCACGCACGCACGCCCGCACGCACGCACGCACGCACGCACGCACGCACGCACGCACGCGCGCGCGCAAGCACGCACGCACGCACGCCCCACCCACCCGCACGCACGCACGCCCGCACGCACACACATACACACACACACACGCACACACACACACACACACACACACACACACACACACACACACACACACACACACACACACACGAGCGCGCACGGACAAACTCACTCACACGCGTACAACAGACGCACGCACGCACGCACACACACACATACACACGCACACACACACACACACACACACACACACACACACACACACACACACACACACGTGCGCGCACGGACAAACTCACTCACACGCGTACAACAGGCGCACGCACGGACTCGCCTCGTGTATGTGTTGATTTCCGCCTCCGATTCGTTCTGTCTCCGGAGTTTGTTCACAATGAAGGGCCAGGAAATCTCGAGAATATTCCCGAAAATCAGTCGCCCCACCAACAAGATCGTCAGCTGGGCCGCGAGATCAGGAGTGCAGCCCGAGCCGTAACATCTAATGGGGGCAGTTGACGCCACTCTTGTTTATTGTTACCTATTTTGTCATTAAAGAGATTTTAGAGATTTTGCTGCAAGAACTTTGCTGAAATTTGTCTGTCAGCAATGGCTTAGCAAATTGTGCGTCTACGTTATCGCATTTCTGGCTGGACTAGCTACAGATAAATTTATATGATACAATGCCGATCGTTTAGTTGTTTCGGGCATTTTATGTTTCGTGGCGTCTTTCCAGCGCGCAAACGACCCCTCGCAAGGAAAAAGTTCATTCGTTCATCTGGCGTTCTACCAAATAGAACGTTGGCTCTGATGAAGATCAGAAAGAGCAGAAGTCCATAGTTGTTGACGAATTGAAAGATCACCACCTGAACTGCTCCCATTACAGTTTTGACTACCCAGTTTTACCAATTAAAACCACAAATGCCTTGTGAGTGTAGCTCCTTTCGTACTCCGCCTGCGTCCTGTGCATCTCCAGCTCTGTGAACTTCGGCGCCATCTATAATTCAGGCGCTGGCACTTCAACGAACATAACCTTTCAAAACCGTTGTGCACGTGAATGTGACGCATTCTATTCCTGATTTTCGTTTATGGGTCAGTAGATACATGCTTTCGGTTTGTACCCCCTTTAGGGTTTGCCACTGCACAAATGGAGATGTTACAATGGTGTTCTCTCTCTAGTTTTTCACCACCCTCTTCCAAAGCTCTTTACCGCTATGGTTCGGTGCTCAGCTGTCTTTGGGGGAGGGGAAAATGGTCATGACTCAATTGTACTTGCAGCGTAGGTACAGTACCTGCATGAAGAGCTTGCTCGTCAGTACGGTCGTGAGTCCGTAGAGGATGGAGGAGGTGATGACGGTGAGGATGTGCTCGTTGAGGGGAGACGCCTGCCTCCAGGGCATGAACGGCTTGACGACCGCCCTGAAGAACCAGTTGAACGCCACCGGCGCCATCACCTTGTAGGCGGCCACTTGCAGCGTCAGCGCCAGCACCACGCAGATGAACAGCAGTCTGAGATGGACTTGACTGATACAGCGGTTGGTGTTGTGTGTACATATTCTGTGTGCATGGTACGCACGCAAAGAATCGGGCTTTGGCATCTGAGGAGTGCGTAGGGGTCGGGGGGGGGGGGAGGAGGGTCAGTAGGGGCGCTAATTGTTTGGTGGAGGAGGGTTTAAGGGAGTGGTGACTGGTGATTACCTAGTAATTAGTAATTAGTAATTAGACGGCTTACTACGTCATTTGCATGTTCGTGTGTTGTGGAACTCACACGCCAGAGATGGACAGGAGGGAGAAGAGTAGCTTCTTGGCGGTGGGCACGTACAGCTCCTGCTCCTGGGTGGTCGGGTTCAGCCGCTTCGTCGCCACTTGCATTGCGAACTCGGGCCGAACCTGTAGTACACAACCCTCGTCTATTGGGGGCCCTATTAGGGCGGGCACTATTGTAGAGGGGCACAATTTCTTGATAAAGCAAATTGAGCAGGCAAAATGCAGTCATTCTTTGGGCATTTTCCTTCATTTTTTCAACCCTTGGACCCCTTGGACATTTTCTACCCCATTTTCTACCCCTTGGACACTATTGGAGAGGGGGTACTATCGTTTCAATTCCAGCTACCCGGGAGCGCTTTTAGAGAGGTAGCATTCTACCGGAGGGGTGCACTATTGGACAATTTTCGGTATCTACCAATATTGGAGAATTCGCCGCACCTTGTTTTCCGTTTCATTAAACTCCTCTCTATCCATATTCCACCTGGCGCAGAGACGCACTTGAAAAGTCTTCCATCTTTCGGAAAAGTAGGCAGCCCACATCGTATTGAGGATGGCGAAGAGAATCGCCGGTTCAGTTTCTATCAGGCTCGAGACATAGATTTGAGGGCACACTTCTTCCGCCTAGGAAATTGGCGGTTTGCAACCACCGGCCACGCATGCACGACGCACGCACGCACGCACGCACGCACGCACGCACGCACGCACTTTACCTTTGTATAAAAGCAGTCCTTAGAGTTGCACGGTCTGCACAATATGTAACTCTGGACTTTCTTGTCGTTGCAGTGCTCGTAATAGTGCGCGTCAACGGTGACCGCTGTCCAGTAGCCGAACAATGTGAATGCCACGCCCACCAATGACGGTAGAATCAACATTCGATTGTAGAAACCCAACCAAGCAAAATAAAACGCCGTCTGAAGTTGCGACACTATCTTACACTGTGACGCGACAAACCAAGGATACTAAATAAAAACTGCTACAAAACGTAAATTACCGGTACATTTCTTGTTATGTATCAAATCAACACACTTCCGAATAGCGCATCGAATTACAATCACCTTTTCTCCAAAATACTCTTTAATGGCGTCCAATGGTTGCTCTCTGGGCCACTGACTCCATTTAGCCCAACTTTCGTATAAATACTTTCTCAGCGGCCACTGTCCAACCTCCATTTCAGAATAATCGTTTTCAACGTCGTCTGAAAGGGATGCGCTTCAGTGCATAGTAACGCAAATATTACATATTAATATTATTAATATGTATATTAATATTATTACATATTAATTATTTATTACATATTATTACATACATACGTTTATTGCATATTAATAAACGTAAATAAATGCATAGCAACGTAAATAGTTTACAGTAAGTACCATGTAAAAGTTTTACATGTAAATTTACAATAATTTTACAGGCAATGTACAGGCTATAGCGCGCAATAATTCCAGGACAATGGAAAACCGAACTACAGATTCTTTCTCTCTTAATTTCTGCAGCATTTCAGGCTTTGTTTTGCCAAGCAATTTTACTACAAAACTGTGTTTGTTAATCTTTTTTTAGGTTGGGCAACTCTTTTCATTACTCTACAGTAACCGTGCTGTGACCAATTTGAACTCGCAAACAACCGTACCAACACACTCTCCGTCGTGAATGGGATACGCGCAACTGTAGGCGCCGGATTTGATGAGCCGTTCGATGTTCGTCGACTCGATGTAGACCCGGCTGTGGCTTCTCTCTTTTTCTTGCTCGACCTTCTGAACGACTCCACTACGTATGGGCCATACGGTATGGCGCTCTTTCAACTTTTTGATTGAAGATAGCGCTTACGAGACACTTGAGGATTCGAGAACAGGTTACGAACCAATCTCAACTCCAGTTGATTTAGGTCGGATTTGTGAGCCTCAATTATCCACAATATTGCCTCCCTCCTACAGCCCAATCGAGAATTAGGGCGTTTCGGTGCAGTTTTTTTGTACGCAACATGGTTCATATCGCGATTTCAATTTCTTATTTTTTGTGCTCAGCTAATGCGATTCGCATTGTTGACTCGCCTTGGCAATGGCGCTGAGGGTCTTGCGCGATTGCTTTCTGCGCATTTTGCGCGGCTTTTCGACGCGCAGTTTGACGGAAATGCCTTGGATGATGGACCACGTGAGAAAGACCCTTTGGGACGACGAAAAGAACGTCCGTTCGTCGTCGTCGATGATGAACTGGGCCTCGTGCAAGCGCGAGAAGTTCGTGGTGAAGTAGAAGTCTTGCTTCATGTTGAAACGCTCCTGCGGCAGTCAGTAGCGTGCGTTCGTGTGTGCGTGCGTGCTCGTGTCACGATGTGTTTTCGTTCAAGCGGATACCTGCAGCTTGAATGGATTTTTCTTTCCGAAGATGAAGTCCACGCATTTCTCCACTGTGGTGACGTGAAATTGAGTAATTTCCCGTTCACGTTCTAAAATTGGCATCTGCAAGTGCTCCAACTCAGCCTGACGACAGAGAATGGCCCAAGGGGTGTGGATTTTGATAAAGCTTGTCTTGCCTGAAACAGAATCAATTTTGAACAGGCGCGAACAGGTTGCATGTACATTGTACAATGTATTTGAAGTGCTGTTTACGTTCTTCAGACGTTGGCTAGTGTACATGTGGTTCTGGTGTGGCGTGTGGCGCAGAACAAACAGCCGCTTATGATGGGGATGACTCTGCAGACTGTCAAACCAAGACTGGATAGTCATAGTCGTAGTCCGACTCACTAAAAAACCTATCAGTAGTAAAAAGTTGAGTAAAATGCACTGTTAAAGGCTTTGAATGCCTTAGTTGGCTGTTGTTGACCCTCTACTAAGTTTAAGAACCGTTTGCAACATTGAGTTGACGGTATCAGAGAAAATTTAATAAAAAAATTTAATTTGAAAAAAATGAAAAGAAAATGTTTTGACCCAAGCCTGGTTGTGCCTACACACCGTACGAACAAGAATGCCTTCTGACCGTCGAGCGACTTCTCCCTGGGCTCGAACTCCAGTTCCAGTCCCTCGGTCTTCATGGCCGCCTCGAAGCTCTGCCTGAGCGCGGCCCGTTTCCGCTTGACGGCGCGTCTGGACCAGGACTGACTCGGTTCTTGGAAGGCGATCACGAAGTCGACCTGCTTCACCCGGCCGTGCAAGTAGGCGCTGTACGACAACTTCCGCCGGCACGCCCCTCCGCCTCTCTTCGTGGGGAGGAGGGAGGGTGGACGAGCAACGGGCAAGGTTATAGGAGGGATCAAAACGTTCAGAACGAGACCCTTTGCAGAGAATTGACAAAACTGAGGCCGATCGACGGACGGACAGACGGCAAAGGCAAATGTTTAGCAGATAAATCGACATGAACAAACAGACATTCTAAATGAGTCCCGAAGGACGACTTCGGGTCCCATCTCCCACCCTCCCTCCCTGCGGCTTCTTCCTCTCTCGCAGGGACTCGAAGAAGACTTGTTCCTCTTCGTCGGACGTCGCGATGGACATGGGCGGCGTGGGCGGCGGGCCCATCCCCTTGCGAGTGACCGTCGGCACCGGACGGCCCCGTCCGCTCTCCGCGTCCAACTCGGCGAAATGAATCATGCTCGACATGATGACTGGCGCACGAGTACCACGCCTCCTGTGTGAGAAATTCCGCGCAGGCGAGCGACGAGTGACGAATGTTCACACGCGGAACGTGCATATGTGTGAGGCTGTGACGCCCGTGTCCTACAGGGCTGAGGCAGTAGATAAGGCTAGATCGTATCGCGCCAAATGGGAGAATGCGCACGCGCGTACACGCGAGCGCGCGCTCCCTCAATGACTGTGGTGAAGGTACAATGTACATACACACTATTTCCACACGCCAGGGACAGTGGCGTGCTCAGTTTTTGGTGTTTGGAGAAGGGGAAGCGGGTACAGCGAAAATTGTTGACGGGTCACTCGACAAAGTTTACGTCATAATATTTTTTTACAAAAATCATTTTTTAATTCAATTTCTATCCTGCAGGGGAACGTTGCTTGAATACTCTGAAAGTTGGCCACAATTTCTCCAAGTGGTACAACTTTCCAAAAACAGTTAAAAAGCAAGTCAAAACGCAGATGAGCGCGTTTTGGATATTATCGGAAGTTAGATTGCACTTGCATGTTTTGATTGCAACCCATTGCATTGCAAAACGCAGATCACACAACACTAGACAGCTACAAGTTCGCACAGGAACTCAACAAATGCGCACATGCAGCTCAAATAACAGTGTTCAGTGCTTCTGTTTGCATTCCACGGCCAGAGAAATAAATTATCGCCGCATGTAGTGTCATATCACACTTGCCACTCTCGGTTCACTCTGTTGAAAGCCCTCTTTAATTGACACTGTCTCAGTAGACGCTTTTTCTTTGTCGGTAAAGAGAGGGTAACTTCGGTCCGTTGAAGTCGAACTTCTTCGCCAATTTGACCCTTTCGAAGCTTTTCTGATTATTGTGGTCATACCTGTAACTGGGTCTGGCAGAGTGGGGGGGGGGGGGGGTAGCTGGCCGATTTTGGGGGAGGGGTCTCCGGAGCAAAAGAGGGGGGGGGGGTAGCTGGCCATTGTTTGAGTTATAATGGTACTTTTTGACCCTTCTAAACTTTTCTGATTAAAGTGGTTGTAAACAGTGTTTGCCACGTTTAGTCTGTTTTATGGTCATATAACACTGAAAAGCACTGAAAAACACCAACAGTTACTCACCTTTATCGTTTTACACATGACGAAAATCCTTTGGGAAAATTCTGGGGGGGGGGGGGGGGGGGGGGGGGGGGGGGGGGGGAAAAGCCCGGGGGGCGCCCCCCCCCCCCCCCCCCCCCCCCCACCAGGTAGGGTGGGTGTTGTGTGCCACGTGTCGTCTATTTTCAACTCCGTTTTGAAAGGGTTGTGACTTTCTGCGAATTCTATTCAGTCCGGCGGGCGAACTGTTGCTTTTTCCCACCGTTTGTTTGGTACCGTTACTATTTTGAGCGATTCTGGGCAGTTTCACTCCAGCACCGGTATTATTACGGTGCACAGTGTACGTCGTGTCCATGGACTGGAATGAGCGTTGCGGAGTCTGTTTTTGAATTTGGCGCTCGTTTTCGTCTTCAGAGGAACTCCAGTCGTCGTCGTCGTCTTCTTCTTCTTCACTTTCCTCTGCCGACAAGTAGCCACTGTTTTTTGGATTTCTGGGCGGTTGTGCAGAAATTTGAAATTCTAATTTTGTGTGGTACTGGTTGTACCGAAATGTTCATGAGACAAAATGAAGCTACACATCAAAAGAAAGTTCAGTTTGTTAGGTATAGGTAGGTTTGACTGTGTGTGTGTGAATTCTAACAGCTGTGCTACCTGTATGTCTGATTATGCATGATATGATGACCGGTTCGAACTACAATACAGGTTATGATGGTACTTTGAATATGCCCTGAGCGCCTATCAGAAGCTATTCAAGCCATGAAAAAGCTGTAAGTAAACCTAGGTCAAGAACGAATTGCATCTGCACAACGTCCCTAGAATAGCTCTCTTTGTAGTGGTGGGCTTTCGTCGGCGTGGCTGGTCTGATTTGGATTGAGATGTCAGTACTTTGTCTGACCAGCGGTCTGGGATGGCCGCCGCCCGGATCGGCTGTCAGCTGCTCCTGCGGATACAGCTTTCTGAGTCGACTTAATATTTCTTTCACTTCCGGTGATTTTGAAAGATTTCTATTGTTGAGACGAGTGCAGTCGATGCGCGACAGAGGAAACCCATTCCTGTGAAGTGATTTTAAAAAACCACAATATAATGTGGTGTAACGTAACATGTACGGCGTTCATTTACAATGCATTGGGTGTACGCAATGATTGAGTTGTGTTCAGCGTAGGTACCTATGTACAGCTACAGACTTGAGAAAAATACGTTATAATTTCTATCAATCGATTCAATTGAGCTACATACAGTAGAAAGTGTTTCTGTGCAACGTTAGATGTGTTTAAAACTCTAATACACGTTCACAAGGCGAGTGAACCGAGGTGCACCTGGTAGACAGAATGCCTGGCTGTAGGCGCACCACCTCTAGCATGATCGGAAGAATGTGTAGCCTCTTGGAAGCTTGCTTCAGCTAAAATGTTCCGCGCGTCTCAGCCTGCATGTGCAATGGTAACCTGTATACTGTGTGTACTGTGTGAGTATACAGTATCACTGTGTGTGAGGTCAATCAATAAACAGTTAACTAACTGACAAAAAGTGTGTACCGTAGTAACGATTTTTAAAAGCACAAAGTATAGTGCATACTTGAATAATGGCATGAGATGAGTTGACCATGGTCCGAGTGAGCGCGCAGATGATCATGCGGCACGCCAGACTGCCAGTGTCTTTCTCGTTGAACGGCACGACGCTCGTCTTGTAGCCTGCAGCGCTGCTCCGCTTCTTTGAACTGTTTCAAAAGCGGTCTTTGTACAGTAAGTACACGGCGCATCATTCCTCGACTTTTGGGCACTTTTCTTGTTAAACAGGCTGGAATACTGTGGACGAATACTGTGGATTTGCTGGTCGGTATTTGCGATACACAGTATTGCTTGCTGTCGCTTTCGAAAGACGTACTTAAAGTACAGTATGCCCACCTTCTGTTGTGATGACCCGTGCGAGTGCCTTCATTTGAGCGATTTTTTCCGGGGAGCAGACGATGGCAACCGGTAAATCCTTGGCCTCTTGTTTCCCGTTTGTTGAAAGGGACTCTTGCTGCTTGGCTGGTCCATTTTCAGAGCTCAGTGGTGCGTATTGCTTCAACTTGGAAAGGAGCTCGGCAAATTTTGGAGCGGGCCAAGGCTATACGTATGTACAGTACAGCACAGGAGCTCAAACTGCACGCAAGCCTCACGTGCACTGTACCTCTTCTCCAAAGAACTGAATGTAGAGCTTGTCCGCTAGAATGGGACCCAAACTGCCTTCGGGCGGCCACTTTATGTTCTCAAAGAGCAGTGGAATGGCCGGCTTTCCCAATCCATTCGTCAGGTTCGCCTCTCGGATGCAGTTGGCTGACTTGAGGTACGCGTCGGTCAGACACATGAGGACGATCTTGCAAGCGCGCAGTCCCTTGTCTATCTCCTTGTAGAGGCTGTCACCCCCTCCCATTTGCCCTGAAAGGCAGGGGGTGCGCGCATTGGTTGGAGCTCGACTGCATTGTTGCTACTGGATGACCAACGCTCATACATCCTACAGAATTGGCACCAAAGTTCAAATTGTCACGGTTTCAAACCACACAACTTCACCTCACGTCACAGAACATCCCCTTACCAATGTCCATCCAGCAAGTCCAGCCCAGCTTTTCCAGTTGAGCCTTGAGCTGCTTCACCTTGTCTTGCTGACCCCATTGGTAGCTGAGAAACACCTCTGCAGCACCAGTGGTGTCGCTGCGCTGCTGCAGAGCTTGGTTCTTCATCTCCAGCTTGGTGACCTCCTCCACCACTCTCACTACGTCCATTCTGTGGAGGTCTCGGCAGACGGACACGAGAAATCTGGTGGCTTCCGAGGTTTTCCGAGTCGTATAGAGCTCGGCCAGAAGACTCATGGTGGGGTCGGACTGCTGCGACCAGCCGACGATGTCGTCCTTGCTGAAGTGTTGCAGCAACTGAGCAGCAAGTGAGTTTGGTGCGTCTGTGGGACTGAGTGAGCAACAGTTTTTGTGCGTCCAATATACCGTAAAACCTCCAATAGTGCCCCGGGGCACTATACTTCCAACCTCGCTCCACCCGGGGGCACTATTGGAATT
Organism: Paralinhomoeus sp. GSCO2_6; assembly: GCA_030248085.1. Lineage (NCBI taxonomy): Eukaryota > Metazoa > Nematoda > Chromadorea > Monhysterida > Linhomoeidae > Paralinhomoeus > Paralinhomoeus sp. GSCO2_6. Next base: position 73,338 of record JASAMY010003268.1, read on the forward strand.
TTTTGCGTTTTTTGGGTGAATAACAGCTTTAAAAAGTACCCGGAGTGTCATTCAATGATGGGCGTAGCTGTGTACAACACAGCACTTCTACATCACTACTGCTTGATTTGTGTCCCTGCAGAACGCAAATCGTATGGCGCTTCTTGCCCCGGGGCACTATTAGAGGGGGCTTCAATTGGAGGATTTACGGTACATGGGAAAACTTGATACGTGTGCCACCTGTAGCCAAGCCTGGACGCCACCAGTCGCCAGTCGTTGCTCGCGTGCTTATTCAGCAGCTCTGACACCCGCTTGGCCCATTTGGGCGCGTTGCTCACAGTCTAAGCGAGTAGTTTAGCCGCTGTATTCATACTGTAGGTTTGAGTATCGTATCGCTCAGTATTTTGGTGGGCTCTAGACACCAACCTTTTGATCCACTCTCTCTATGTCCTGCTCGGCGACATCCACCCTCTGTTCCACCGATTCCAGCTTTTCAGTAGCCTCACCCACTGTTTTGGTATTCCGCGCTATTTTGGTGTCATGCTCCTGTTGCGTCTTTTCGATTTCGTCGACGTCTGCGTCCAATTCGTCCACTTTTTCGTCCAATTTCTCGAGGTCTTCGCGCTGCTTGGCGACGTTGCTACTCACTTTCACCAAGCTGGGGAAGTGCGTAATGACGATATTTTGGTGTCACTTACCCGTGGTCATCAAGTGCTCTTACATGACTGATGGAAACGAACCTTCTGCCTTCCAAGATGTCGAGTAAATGTTGCGCCGACTGCTTCAACTGCGCGACCTTTACGAGACTCTCGATTAAAGGTCTTCTACTCGAGAAGGGCTTCTTGAATTTCTGGCCCACGATGCCCCAGTTGTGCAGAAGAACCATTGTGAAGTTGGGTTCGAAATTACAAGACTTTGCTTCTTGGGCCTCCAACTCAGTTATTCGTTCTGCCTCAGCCTATAAGTTCCATGGAAGTTTGCTCGTTCAATAAACACAGCATTTGTGGCCATTGGAGCAGTGGTACCTTTCACTAGTGCCCGCCCCCACACAACCACAGCTCCGATAACACTGCCCTCTTCATTTCTGTATGATGTATGTCATGAAAACTATTTTTATTGACACTTTTTGCTCCAAAAGTGTTTGAATAGAACTAGGCTTGAATGAACTGCTTTCAAGAGACTGAAGAGCATCCAAAACGCAACTCAATTTCATCTGTTTTGGAGAGGGCTTTGAAAACTGAAACTGAAACTAAAAAAATAAAACTTTGAAACTGAAAAGGAACAAATATATGGTGGATCACTAGCCCACCCCACCCTCTCAGTTGCAGATCTAACCGTCCGTCACCTCATCTAGGAGAGCGACAGGGTTGAGCAGTGTCACGACCATGCCCGTCATGGCTCCTTCGAATGTGGGGCCCACGGAACGCTTGATCATGTCGAAATAGCCGGCGCCGCGTCCGCGCAACCGTTTTGCGTCTTTCTTGGCGATGCTCGTGAGAATCATGCAGCAGGTGCTGCCGCAGTGCTCCTCTGACATTGTGGACTCCATGAGAGGAATGTGCTTGAAAAGAAGCTGAAGAGGTAAGGGTACCGGCGATCTGCACAGAAATTTTAAGTCAGACGCGTTGGGAAAGGGAAAGCATGTAAAGGATGTGCGTGCAATACAATATGTACATGCACATACCGTAGGCAAGAACTTCCCACAAACGTTTTTGCGATGCTTCGTTCCTGACTTCTTCTTTCGCTCACTATCGTTTCTAACTTTCTGATGTTGTTGCATGTTTAGTTTTACAATCAATAAAAGAATTTGAGAAGAATTGATTCGATATACCCAGCACAATATGCAGTATTTGATGGATGTAACGTAAACATTTGCATGCGCCAAGAACAAGCAAACCTCTGCGTGTTGAGCCACGACTTTGTAGAGTAAGTGGAGCAACATCATTTTCAGCTGTTGATCTTGAGACGCTTTCAGTAATTCGCAAAATTTATCCAAATTTGAGTTGACACATTGTGTGGCCACCTTTGACTTGTCGTAAATGTTCGTAATTTGCGTGAGAAATCCTACGTCCTGTTTTGCAAAGTAAAGTTGCAGAACCTTGGCAAACTCTTCCTTGTTCAGAGCTTCTGGCATTTTGCCAAGAAACTGATTAGTAAACGTCGAGCAACCTTCCTAAACTGACCTTTGCTTACTAGAAGTCGTCACGCTCGCTCGCTCGCTCGCACGCACGCACGCACGCACGCACGCACGCACGCACGCACGCACGCACGCACGCACGCACGCACGCACGCACGCACGCACGCACGCACGCACGCACGCACGCACGCACGCACGCACGCACGCACGCACGCACGCACGCACGCACGCACGCACGCCCACTCTCTTGTGCACCTGTATGTTCTTCAACTCGTCCTCAATTTCATTTTCATCTTTCTCCAGCCAGACCAGACAAGGCCCAACAAAAGGCCGGAGCAGCTTGAGGGCGGATTCGTCGGTGCACTTCGAAACGAGCAGAGAGAACACCACTTGAAAGAGGGCTTGGCCAAAGGCGTTCATGGAGCCTTCGTCGTTCGTGAGCTCGGGACGGCCGTCGAGGAACTTGAAAAGCTCGAAAGTGGACTGAGCAACCGCCTGTGTCAGCCTAGGAAGCATTCCCACTATCGTTTATTGGAATCACAACGAAACACGCTCTGAGTTTCGTTCAGTAACACACACACACACACACACACACACACACACACACACACACACACACACACACACACACACACACACGCACACACACACACACACACACACACACGCACACACACACACACACTTGCATGCACTTACAATTTATGTACAGTATACATATAACAGGTACATACATCGTATATATGTAGATTACACACACCCACACGTGCACACGTGCTCTTGGTGAAGAACGCACTTGATGTTTGGATAGAAACCCCTCCACATCCAAGAGAGCACATAGCTGAGGTGCGCCTGCTCATCGCTCTCGAACCATTCGACGTCTTTATGCGTCGTGTAAACGTTGCAAACAGCGCTTGAAAACTCCGCCTGCATTTTGCTGTCCACTCCTTGTGCCTGTGTTCAAATAACTAGGATAGAAACTACAACTGCGCTCAAAGTAATAAGCCCACATTCCAATTAGCCATGTCGAGCATATCCTTAATACAGGCCGCGTGAAACGGGTCTGCGTTTTTGAGCGCTTGGATCATTAGTTGACAGATGAGTTTGCCGGCTTTCTTTCCAGCCACGATGTTTCTAAAGTGTGCGTGCGTGCGTGCGTGCGTGCGTGCGTGCGTGCGTGCGTGCGTGCGCGCGTGCGTGCGTGCGTGCGTGCGCAACAACGCACTGTGTCGCGTCGCATATGTCGGAACCAATGTCTGCAAACGCGCCATAAACCTCCTCGCGTTCAGAGTGCCCCAACTTTTCAAGGGCTTTTATTGCGCTGGATTTGTTCAGACAACGCTCGAGGTATTTGACAACGCCATCGGGCACTTGCTGAATGCCGGTTGACATTTGTTTGCTCAACTAAAATTCTTATATTTAAAGCCATTTTTCTACCTTCCACTTAATCAAATCCACAGTTGAGTGGCATATGTCCACGATCTTCTCTTGAGGATTATCAGTGCAGCATAGTAAAACGGAAAGCCAATCTGCTGCTGTAACACTTCTGCAAGAATTTTTGACGTGCAAATCTAGCTACTGTATGAATCTGCTTGTCTAACATGAACAATGCATTTTTTGGCGTATTTGACGATAGAGCTACCGTGCTACGTACATCTGTACCTATGTTTCACAGCTCACTGTACTTGTCAATTTCGGTCAGACGGCTTTTAGTATTCCAACGTAAAACAACGCTTTATATTGCTCACTTGTCATCCTTGAGCGCTTCAAAGAGATTTTCGGCTTTGTCCATCTCCTCATCAGACTTTGCTGATCTAAGCACGCTGATCAGTTGCTGCACTGTCATTCTTTGATCCAACAATGGTCAGCCAAGGCACAAATTGGTTGTGCAGTTGAATGTTGTGCTCTGTTGTTATGACTACTAATGGTAGGCCGCCGCTGCCAAATAGTGGCTACGGTGTTGAGCAACTCGTGGTATGGCTTTTATGCAATACACGACATACAATTTTACAATTTTATGTTAATTCAGTGTGAAGTTTCAAGAATAAAAGCAAAATAAAAAATAAAAACTATCATAAAACATGTGAATAACGGTCACACTCACTCTCTGTAGTACAGTACAGAGTCTGTACTCACAACCACTAACCACCATGTGTAAAGCTCCGTCCTTCTTCCGTCCGCGTCCCCCCCCCCCCCTCCCAGATCTGGGCTGACGGGAGGGAGGGAGGGGGGGGGGCGTCCTCCAGGCTCTACCCCCTTGTGCATCCGCTAGTGACCAGAGGTTTCGCAGACCTCGGCACCGGTTTACAGCCAGAGACCATCTTATGCCCCCCTCCGCATGTACATTGGAGGTGTGGGGGGGGGAGGGATATGGTCACCGGTGGAAAGCCATTGCTTCGCTGAGGGAGCGGTCGCAGAAGAAGGGACGTGTGGGGCGAGTCGCCTCCCGCCCTACATCTCACTGTTGAATAAAGGAGGAGAGTGGAGGGTTCTGCGCAGCTGTGGTGGTGGACGTTGGTCAGCTGTGGTCAGAGTGGGAGAAAGGGGGCAGGGGGAGGAAGTGGAAGGACGCCAGACGCCCATTGTCAATAGGAAAGCGTCCTCGGTCAGCGACGCTTTTCCGCGTGTCTGCCCAGTCGGCCCAGTCTTGCTGTTGTATGCCCAGTGTGTGTTGGGTAGAAGAATGGCAATGGAAACCCATGCCGTGGATACGCGAGTGAAGGCGACTTGTGGTCTCGTCGGAAAGCTGCCTTCTCAGCTGCTGGTTTGCCAAGTCTTTGGCCGGCTAGGCTTCGTCGACAGGGAGGGGTCGCTGTCGAATACTCTGTAACAATTCGTTGTTGTTCCATGTTGCGCACATCAGTGCGTAATTCTAAGAAAAGCAAAAAAATCCGCCCCTCGCCCTTCTGCCCGATCGCCTGCCCCTCTACGCCCTTGCCGGCTGCTCCCTGTCCTTTCGACAGAGGGGGGCCTGCCCCTGCCGCCCATCTGGATCCGCCACTGAGGATGACAGGATCCCAAAGGCGTTCCTCTGCGACCCCTCCCCTCAGGATCCACGTCGCCCTCGTCTGCCGGCGGTGGAAGCTGCTGCTCGCCGCCCGCAGCGCCGATGACGACAGCTGGGCGCTGACCGGCATCGTCGTCCGTCTCGTTTTCACTCCTGGCGAGGCCGTCAGGGGCTTCCAGCGTTCCCTCTACAGAAAGGCGGTACGCGAGGACGGGGCTCGTCAGACCTCAGCGGTGAGCTCTCGCCCGCGCAGGAGGCTGAGGTGATGCTCGAGACGGCCGCGCGGACGGACGTGCTGCGCGTCGGCGGCTGCGACGTGGCCTTTGGACCGCCGGTGCCGCGACCCGCCGGCAGGAGGGGGCGCCTGCGCGCGCTGCTCGCCGCCGCGACGGCCGCGCTGCGCGTCGGCGGCTGCGAAGTCATCAAAGCCGACGACGGCGACGACAACCTCTGCGACGTCGACCGCTTCGACGCGGCCTTCGAACCGCTGCGTCCCGCCCAGTGGGCGCCTCTGCGCGCGCTGCTCGCGGGCGCGACTTCGACGATTCGCCGGCACGCGAGCGGACTGGCTGCGATTGCGCTCGACGTATGCCACCATCCGGGTCGCACAGTCTGGTGGAGAGACTCCATTTGGTGTGTGGGTTGCACACCAGGCTTCTGTGCATGCATTTCTAAATTCAAGTGTCCCCCTCCATCCCCCTCTAGTTCCCCCCGGGTAGCCAAAGGTTGAAAAAATAGTACCTTCCCCCCTCTACGATAGTGCTTCCCAAATCCCAGGTAACCGACGGTTAGAACAATTGTACCCAACAAGAGAATTTACAGTAACGTGGAGTAACGGTAACTGGAGTTGAACTTGAACCCACGCGCCTCAGCGTAATGTAATCGTGTTCGAGATGACATCGCTTGTTGAGGGAAGTTGGGTCTCTGAAGGTTCACAGCGTGTGTGCCAATATTTGGTGTGAATGGAGAGAGTACAGACACAGTACATAGATCGTCGTTTTAGTCTAAGGGTTCACAAAGGCCTGGGGGACGAGCGACATCCCCCCCCCCCCAAGTTACACGCGGATACAGGAGGGGGGGGGGAGGAGTGGGTCTTGCAGTTGTCAGTCTGAGTCGCATGTGTTAGTCGTGCGGGGCTGGGGGAGTGCTGTCTGTGTCACGCAGGCCGTTGCCGCACAAGCTGGAGAAGCGTTTCTCGCCCGCCTTCGAGTGCGCCGTCGTCCGGCCCTTCCTCGCCGACTTCGCCGAGGCGCTGCGAGCAGTGTGCGCGAGACTGCGCGAGCGACCGCGAGTTGACACCGAGCCAAGTGCCTCTGGTCCTTTCAGCCCGTCAACGGCCGCGCTTCAAGTCTGCATCAACCAAGACGTTTACCATGGCCTGTGAGTGAACCGCAATCACTAGCGGATCCAGAAGGGGGAAGAGGGGAGGTCTCGCCCTGTCAGCTCAGAGTTTTTGGGGGAAGGAGGGAGAGCTCAGGGGGAGAGGAAGGAAAGAAGGACCACCATAAGGACGAAGCTTGCAGATTTTACGTTTTCCTTAGATTAAGGCACTCAAAAGCTAATTTTTGCCTGCGTCGCTGTGGTGCCTTTGCAACTCACGTTAGAGCCGTGTATTGTCTGTTGTGGCCGCGCCCCCCCCCCCCCCCCCGCTGAATTGGGTAAAAGAGCGTCTTTCCCAGGCTTGGGTAAAAAATTTCATTTTTTTTATGTTCCTAGAGACCGTTTTGAACGGTAAATCAATGTTGCAGAAGGTGCCTAGTAGAGTGTCAATAACAGCTAACTAAGGCATTATAAGCCTCTTGAAGTGCACTTTAGTCAACTTTTTACTACTGACAGTTTATTGACTTTTTATTGAGTCCGACTACGACTAGGACTATCGAGACTTGGTTAGACAGCGTCTGGAAAACCTCAAATATCTAATTATGGTTATTTAGCTCATCCAGGCTGCTACTAAGTAGCTATATTAGGTTTAAACGCACTAAAACCATCGTTTTTCCTCTTTTTGTAGCACATTTTGGACAAATTTGACAATCTTTTTTTAATCTAATAAAAAATTGCAGTGTTAAAGAAAAACAAAAGTTGTTTTTTTTTATTTTGCCCAAGCCTTGTCTTTACTATCCTATTTACCTATTTAGTGCTGCGTGCTCCTATGGGTGGAGAGAGAGAGAGAGAGAGAGAGAGGAGAGAGAGAGAGAGAGAGAGAGAGAGAGAGAGAGAGAGAGAGAGAGAGAGAGAGAGAGAGAGAGAGAGAGAGAGAGAGAGAGAGAGAGAGAGAGAGAGAGAGAGAGAGAGAGAGAGAGAGAGAGAGAGAGAGAGAGAGAGAGAGAGAGAGAGAGAGAGAGAGAGAGAGAGAGAGAGAGAGAGAGAGAGAGAGAGAGAGAGAGAGAGAGAGAGAGAGAGAGAGAGAGAGAGAGAGAGAGAGAGAGAGAGAGAGAGAGAGAGAGAGAGAGAGAGAGAGAGAGAGAGAGAGAGAGAGAGAGAGAGAGAGAGAGAGAGAGAGAGAGAGAGAGAGAGAGAGAGAGAGAGAGAGAGAGAGAGAGAGAGAGAGAGAGAGAGAGAGAGAGAGAGAGAGAGAGAGAGAGAGAGAGAGAGAGAGAGAGAGAGAGAGAGAGAGAGAGAGAGAGAGAGAGAGAGAGAGAGAGAGAGAGAGAGAGAGAGAGAGAGAGAGAGAGAGAGAGAGAGAGAGAGAGAGAGAGAGAGAGAGAGAGAGAGAGAGAGAGAGAGAGAGAGAGAGAGAGAGAGAGAGAGAGAGAGAGAGAGAGAGAGAGAGAGAGAGAGAGAGAGAGAGAGAGAGGCGTAGGGCAGGCCCGCTTTGAACCCGCCAAAGTGGCCAAAGAACATCGGGGCAGCATTCTTAGCTTAGCCAGCCAGCCGTTTCAAAGGAACAAAAATCACAAAAATTTTTGCCTGCAGCGCAAATTGACAGCGGTAAATACTACAATGCTTTTTTATATATCCCAAATTTGTCGGCGAATAACTTGAGATGTGATAGGCCTTTGTGCTGAAATTTTGAGAGGACGTAGTCACTGGTTTGCCATTTGTTGTCCTAAGATTTCAGTAAACTTTATTAACGTAAGCGATAGTTATGCCACTTTCAAGAGGAGGACGTTTTTGACGAAATATCGTGTCGCTGAAAGCTCGATTGCGCCCGCTGCGAGCGATCCATTTGGACCAAACTTTGTGAAAATGCTGCTCACGTCATTGTTGTCGATCCCTGAAATTTCATCAACTGCACTGTCGAGGAGTCCGTCAGCTATCTGAGCCCCAACGCCAAGACACAGGCAGGGACCCGAGGTTGCAGGGGGGCGAGGTTGCAGGGACGCGCACCCTAAACACTACAGCATAGACAGACGGGATGAAAGATGGATGATGAAGACATGCGATAACCAATCATATCACAGTACCTTTTCCTCTTCTGTCTGTTTACAGCATCATGTGAGGTTTGGGTGCAAAAGCGGCCAACACTATTCCCACTGCACGACACAGTTGCGCATTTCCATTAGGCTGCTCTGTCCACTACACGCATTCATTCTGCATATGCGCTGAATCGAAAAGTGTACATTACGTTTTTTTCGTTCGGTAGGTTGAAGACGATGACGTAAGCAGCAATTTCACCAAGTTTCAGCAAGTTTGGTCTAAATGGGGCGCTCGCAGCGGGCGCAATCGCGGTTTCAGCGGCACGGAATTTTGTCAAAAAAGTCCTCCTCGTGAAAGTGGCATAACTATCGCTTACGTTAATGGATTTTACTGAAATCTTAGGCCAAGAAATGGTAAACCCTTGACTACGGTCTCTCCAAATTTCAGAAAAAAGACCTATCACAGCTCAAGTTATTCGCCGACAAAGTTGGGACATTGTTGGTGCAAGTTGGTTGGTGTTGGTGCAAGTTGGTGCAAGCAACTTTCAACAGAGTGAATGCCCATCGCGATCAACAGAGCAACAGTGAATTCGGTGCCACTAGGCACCGACTGTCAACGATGTGAACGCCCATTGCGCCCCTGCTTTCACAGCATGATCACGTCGACAATCAATTGCAAAATCAGTTGCTTTATTCCTTAAAGACGCGATGTCTGTAAGAATCAAGCTTTTGAAGAAGGCAGCGGCCACGGCCAAAAATCGACCTTGTCCGATTTTGCTCAAACTTGGTGCAAGCGGCACTCCACTACAAAATTCGCTGCTCGAGTTATGGGCTCTTGAATCTGGCTGAATTTTGCCAAAAAATCGCGTCCTGAACTTTTGGGTAGCAGTGTCGACTTGAAGACTTATGGATACAACTTTAAACGTCAACATATGCAAAATTGTGCGTAGAATCCATTTCTGGCCTTCAAAACGCTATCCGACGTTTTTCGGTACTTGAAGCGCCATTAAAACCGATTTTTGCGATGTTTCAACAGTTTTTTGACTGGCATTCTCGCAAGAATTTTTAGCATCACATTTTTTTTTGTTTGAGTGAAAGCCCTTCTGAAGAGCTTTAAATTGACACAAAAAAAATTCAAAATCGCGGAATCCAAATAATGCAAAAAGTGCGAAAAACCAATTTGCGGAATATGCGCTGTACATGGTTTTTCTTACCCTCATTCTCGTATACGCGACTAGCAGCAAGATCGAAACTACTGACGTGAAAGCACCTACTGACGTGACGTGGGGGTTCAACTCCCACCATGTTCACTGAGTTACTAATCCCCATGAGCAAGAAATTTATGCTTTTATTGCTTCGCTGTCAAGTGGCTTCACTGCTTGACCGAAATCCGTTCCAGATGGGTGGCCCACCTCTCTGTGCTGGTGAAGAACACCAGTGGGATACTGACGAGAAGTGTCTTAATTTTTTTCAGAGTCAAGCATCTGAAGCGTGAGAAGCCTCCACTGGACACACTGCGAGAGAGATCTCTCAAAAGTAGGTATTGTTTGTTGAATTGGTTACCCAAACAGTGGAATGATTTCCGAAAGACAGACACTGACTGCACTCCATGGTTAGTGCCTACCAAAGCTAACGCATGCTGGCATTAGCACTTATTGATGAAATTAATTAAATAAAAAGTACAGGATGTTTTTTTATTCTCCCCACTTGAGATTTTGAATAACTGCCGCATCCGAAAGGCAATCGCTTTAATATTAAGGAAAATTTTGCAGGTGGCTGCAAAAAAAGGAGAATATGTGACGCTCCTTTAGGCCCAGTTTGAAAAAACGCGGTATTAAAAGTAGCCACTTCATCAGATGATCAACTTCAGTTTGGACAAACCGTGTATAATCGAACCAAGCGCAGCAACACGTCACATATTCGGCGTTTGTTGTGCTCGCTTGGATCACTGGAAAGGCAGTCCAGGCTGCATGAGGACCGAGGCCTTTCATTCCTTGGACTCAGAGACGAGAGCGGGCCTTGTCCTTGACTGGACGTCTACAGATGGCAGTTCCGTCCGTCCATAGGCACAGGCTAACAGAAGCGGAACAAAGATGAACGAGAATCGAAGATTGAATGTAGGGTATACAATGTACTTGGTACTCAAGATCGCGAATTGATGGTGCATATCACTTACTGTAAGGGCAAGCCACATATTAAAAATTTAAGATGGGCAGAGTAGCGAAATTATTTATGCAGAATCTTTGGCTGTGTGCCCTGTCCATCCATACGATGCCTAATGAATGATGCGCATCGTCAGAGAGATGAAAGAGTTTGTGAGGGTGGATTGATAGTGGTAGTGTTGTGGCTGTGTGCGATGGCTCGCACAACAAACGCCGAATATGTGACGTGTTGCTGCGCTTGGTTCGATTATACACGGTTTGTCCAAACTGAAGTTGATCATCTGATGAAGTGGCTACTTTTAATACCGCGTTTTTTCAAACTGGGCCTAAAGGAGCGTCACATATTCTCCTTTTTTTTGCAGCCACCTGCAAAATTTTCGTTAATACAGTGTTTTTTCATAAAAGAAAGATTAATCAAAAACTCACGCACGCACACACATACAAACCCACAGCAGCAGACCAGAACGGACGCATGCTCGACTCAGGATAAGTTCGCGGCCCCATAAAAAATAACTATGTTCTTCAGAAACGACCCTTTGGACCGGTCCAAGTGTCGCCGGCGACACCTGGACCGGTCCAGGTGTCGCTCTACTTTTTTCCCGCCCTGGTCCGATCTAAGGTTCGAAAGACACCTGGACCGGTCCAGGTGTCGGCGGCGACACTTGGACCGGTCCAGGGGTCGGTCTAGCTTTTTTCCGGCCCTGGTCCGATCTAAGGTTCGAAAGACACCTGGACCGGTCCAGGTGTCGCCAGCGACACTTGGACCGGTCCAGGGGTCGGTCTCCCTTTTTTACAGCCCTGGTCCGATCTAAGGGTCGAAAGTCACCAGGTCCGGGCCAGGTGTCGCCGGCGACACTTGGACCGCTCCAAGTGTCGCTCTACCTTTTTTCCCGCCCTGGTCCGATCTAAGGTTCGAAAGACACCTGGACCGGTCCAGGTGTCGCCGGCGACAGTTGGACCGGTCCAGGTGTCACCGGCGACACTTGGACCGATCCAAGTGTCGCTCTACCTTTTTTCCCGCCCTGGTCCGACCTAAGGTTCGAAAGACCCCTGGACCGGTCCAGGTGTCGCCGGTGACACTTGGACCGGTCCAGGTGTCGCTCTACCTTTTTTCCTGCCCTGGTCCGATCTAAGGTTCGAAAGACACCTGGACCGGTCCAGGTGTCGCCGGCGACACTTGGACCGGTCCAGGTGTCACTCTACCTTTTTTCCTGCCCTGGTCCGATCTAAGGTTCGAAAGACACCTGGCCCGGTCCAGGTGGCGGCGGCGACACTTGGACCGGTCCAGGTGTCACCGGCGACACTTGGACCGGTCCAGGTGTCGCCTACCTTTTTTCCCGCCCTGGTCCGATCTAAGGTTCGAAAGACACCTGGACCGGTCCAGGTGTCGCCGGCGACACTTGGACCGGTCCAGGTGTCACTCTACCTTTTTTCCTGCCCTGGTCCGATCTAAGGTTCGAAAGACACCTGGACCGGTCCAGGTGTCGCCGGCGACACTTGGACCGGTCCAGGTGTCACCGGCGACACTTGGACCGATCCAAGTGTCGCTCTAACTTTTTTCCCGCCCTGGTCCGATCTAAGGTTCGAAAGACACCTGGACCGGTCCAGGTGTCGCCGGTGACACTTGGACCGGTCCAGGTGTCGCTCTACCTTATTGCCTGCCCTGGTCCGCTCTAAGGTTCGAAAGACCCCTGGCCCGGTCCAGGTGTCGGCGGCGACACTTGGACCGGTCCAGGTGTCGCCTACCTTTTTTCCCGCCCTGGTCCGATCAAAGGTTCGAAAGACACCTGGACCGGTCCAGGTGTCGCCGGTGACACTTGGACCGGTCCAGGTGTCGCTCTACCATTTTTCCTGCCCTGGGGCGATCGAAGGTTCGAAAGACACGTGGACCGGTCCAGGTGTCGCCAGCGACATTTGGACCGGTCCATGTGTCGCTCTACCTTTTTTCCCGCCCTGGTCCGATCTAAGGTTCAAAAGACACCTGGACCGGTCCAGGTGTCACTGGCGACACTTGGACCGATCCAAGTGTCGCTCTAGCTTTTTTCCCACCCTGGTCCGATCTAAGGTTCGAAAGACACCTGGACCGGTCCAGGTGTCGCCGGCGACACTTGGACCGGTCCAGGTGTCGCTCTACCTTTTTTCCCGCCCTGGTCCGATCTAAGGTTCGAAAGACACCTGGACTGGTCCAGGTGTCGCCGGCGACACTTGGACTGGTCCACGTGTCGCTCTACCTTTTTTCCCGCCCTGGTCCGATCTAAGGTTTGAAAGACACCTGGACCAGTCCAGGTGTCGCCGGCTTCACTTGGCCCGGGCCTGGTGTCGCCGGCGACACTTGGACTGGTCCAGGTGTCGCTCTACGTTTTTTCCCACCCTGGTCCGATCTAAGGTTCGAAAGACACCTGGACCGGTCCAGGTGTCGCCGGCGACACTTGGACCGGTCCACGTGTCGCTCTACCTTTTTTTCGCACCCTGGTCCGATCTAAGGTTTGAAAGACACCTGGACCGGTCCAGGTGTCGCCGGCGACACTTGGACCGGTCCAGGTGTCGCTCTAGCTTTTTCCCGCCCTGGTCCGATCTAAGGTTCGAAAGACACCTGGACCGGTCCAGGTGTCGCCGGCGCCACTTGGACCGGTCCAGGTGTCGCCGGCGAAACTTGGAGCGCTCCAAGTGTCGCTCTAGCTTTTTCCCGCCCTGGTCCGATCTAAGGTTCGAAAGACACCTGGACCGGTCCAGGTGTCGCCGGCGACACTTGGACCGGTCCAGGTGTCACCGGCCCCACTTGGACCGCCCCATGTGTCGCTATACCTTTTTTCCCGCCCTGGTCCGATCTAAGGTTCGAAAGACACCTGGACCGGTCCAGGTGTCGCCGGTGACACTTGGACCGGTCCAGGTGTCGCTCTACCTTTTTTCCTGCCCTGGTCCGATCTAAGGGTCGAAAGACACCGGGACCAGTCCAGGTGTCGGCGGCGACACTTGGACCGGTCCAGGTGTCGCCTACCTTTTTCCCGCCCTGGTCCGATCTAAGGTTCAAAAGACACCTGGACCGGTCCGGGTGTCGCCGGTGACACTTGGACCGGTCCAGGTGTCGCTCTACCTTTTTTCCGGCCCTGGTCCGATCTAAGGTTCGAAAGACACCTGGACCGGTCCAGGTGTCGCCCGCGACAATTGGACCGGTCCATGTGTCGCTCTACCTTTTTTCCCGCCCTGGTCCGATCTAAGGTTTGAAAGACACCTGGACCCGTCCAGGTGTCACTTGAGAGACTTGGTCCGATCCAAGTTTCGGTCTACCTTTTTTCCCACCCTGGTCCGATCTAAGGTTCAAAAGACACCTGGACCGGTCCAGGTGTCGCCGGCGACACTTGGACCGGTCCAGGTGTCGCTCTACCTTTTTTCCCGCCCTGGTCCGATCTAAGTTTCGAAAGACACCTGGACGGGTACAGTTGTCGCCGGCGACAGTTGGACTGGCCCATGTGTCGCTCTACCTTTTGTCCCGCCCTGGTCCGATCTTAGGTTTGAAAGACACCGGGACCAGTCCAGGTGTCGCCGGCGTCACTTGGACCGGTCCACGTGTCACCGGCGACACTTGGACCGGTCCAGGTGTCGCTCTACGTTTTTTCCCACCCTGGTCCGATCTAAGGTTCCAAAGACACCTGGACCGGTCCAGGTGTCGCCGGCGACACTTGGACCGGTCCACGGGTCGCTCTACATTTTTTCGCACCCTGGTCCGATCTAAGGTTTGAAAGACACCTGGACCGGTCCAGGTGTCGCCGGTGACACTTGGACCGGTCCAGGGGTCGCTTAGCTTTTTCCCGCCCTGGTCCGATCTAAGGTTCGAAAGACACCTGGACCGGTCCAGGTGTCGCCGGCGACACTGGGCCCGGTCCTGGTGGCGCCGGCGACACTTGGAGCGCTCCAAGTGTCGCTCTAGCTTTTTCCCGCCCTGGTCCGATCTAAGGTTCGAAAGACACCTGGACCGGTCCAGGTGTCGCCGGCGACACTTGGCCCGGTCCTGGTGTCGCTCTAGCTTTTTCCCGCCCTGGTCCGATCTAAGGTTCGAAAGACACCTGGACCGGTCCAGGTGTCACTGGCGACACTTGGACCGATCCAAGTGTCGCTCTACCTTTTTTCCCTCCCTGGTCTTATCTATGTTCACAAATACACCTGGACCGCTCCTGGTGTCGCCGGCGACACTTGGACCGGTCCAGGGTGTCGCTCTACCTTTTTTCCCTGCCCTGGTCCGATCTAAGGTTCGAAAGACACCTGGACTGGTCCAGGTGTCGCCGGCGACACTTGGACTGGTCCAAGTGTCGCTCTACCTTTTTTCCCGCCCTGGTTCGATCTAAGGTTTGAAGATACACCTGGACCAGTCCAGGCGTCGCCGGCGTCACTTGGACCGGTTCAGGTGTCGCCGGCCACACTTGGACTGGTCGAGGTTGTCCTTACGTTTTTTCCCAACCCTGGTCCGATCTAAGGTTCCAAGAACACCTGGACCGGTCCAGGAGCGCCTCGCCGGCGACACTTGGACCGGTCCACGTGTCGCTCTACCTTTTTTGGCACCCTGGTCTGATCTAAGGTTTGAAGACACCTGGACACCTGGTCCCGGTGTCGCCGGCGACACTTGGACCGGTCCAGGTGTCGCTCTTGCTTTTTCCCGCCCTGGTCCGATCTAAGGTTCAGCACATGGACCCGTCCAGGTGTCGCCGGCGACACTTGGACGGGTCCAGGTGTCGCCGGCGACACTTGGAGCGCTCCAAGTGTTGCTCTAGCTTTTTCCCGCCCTGGTCCGATCTAAGGTTTGAAGACACCTGGACCGGTCCAGGTGTCGCCGGCGACACTTGGACCGGTCCAGGTGTCGCTCTAGCTTTTTCCCGCCCTGGTCCGATCTAAGGTTTAAAGACACCCGGACCGGTCCAGGTGTCGCCGGCGGCACCTGGACCGGTCCAGGTGTCGCCGGCCACACTTG
>JASAMY010001644.1:0-73521 GCA_030248085.1 Paralinhomoeus sp. GSCO2_6
GAGCTGAGAATAAAAAAATCCGAGAAAATGAGAATACCAAAAAAGCGAAAAGAGAAAGCGAACGCTATAAAGAAAAGCGAGAAATGATCAGATAGCGAGAATGAAGCATCTGAATTTACAAAAATACATATAATTTCTATCAATCGATTCAATGCCCGCATCGCTACACGGGGCTGCAGTGCCGTGTGATCTACTGCTCCGAACGCAAGAAAGGGGGTAGTGAGGGAGGGAGGTGTTGACCGAGTGAGTGAGTGAGTGAGCGAGTGAGTGACTGAGGGGAGGAGAGGAGGTGGCGTGTCAAAGGGCTTGTTCACGAGAAGTGTTGGCCTCGGCGGGTCGCAGCGACGCCGCCACTGCACTGCCTGAACCAAGGCCCTATTGAGCGAGAGACCGGAACAACGGAACCGCGAATGACGCCACGTCTCGTGTCAGGTGTGCCACTCGGTGACATCGACTGTCTCAATAGGGCATTGGCTTCGCTTCGTTGAGGTTATAGAAAGCAAATCTCTAGCACAGGTAAGCTGCCAACGCAGCTAAGTGGCTGACGACTGGCTCAGACAGACTGCACGAACTGCCAACGGCAATTCATGTACACCAGTAAAATGAGGTCCACAACCTCCTTTAGAAAAGAAGCACAATAAAATCTCGCCAACAGGTCTGGCGACGACTTGCTGCTGGCCGCCGTCTGGAATGGCGCCGTCGAGTTCGCTTGGACGCCGTGTTCCCTGTCGGTGTGGGCAGTGAATCTTGTCCCGCGCTCGTCCCAGTTGTCACCACCGTCAGCCGGCCTATCGTCGTCTGGCCGCGTCGCTAGAAAGGGAACGCAGCCCATGGAAGTGAATTGGATCAGTAAACTCAATTGAGTGAAGTGACCACGGCAGCCAGTCAGTCAGGCGAACGGCCATAGTTCCCCAACGTGCAGCGACAACGATACGTACGCTAGGCGCGTGTCGATCACCGTGTCACCGCTTGTTCCTCAATTTGAGCAGTAGGCGAATCGTGGCATTTAAACTGTGGTTCTGACAGTCGCTTAGGCATCGCAAATCAAGATCAAGTGTGTACGCCAAGCCAGCCAGGGCTGTGCTCCAGTGCAACGTGGCGTATGCGTATTGATTGGGGGCGCTTGTGGACGAGAGGCTGCCGACGACTGCCACGTGCCAGCCGACGTCGTTCGTCCAACCAAAAGCGCCGCTTCTCCTCTGCCGGACTCCACCCCTCCCCATTTTGCGCACGTCTAATCAACGGATTCGACCATTGGCAATTCATTGGCCAACAGCACTTCTAAGGCTGAGGACGAACGCTCGTTGCCTACGGACAATCAACAGGACAACCGTGCCATGCCTGCATGGAGGGGCGGGGTGGAGAAAATTGCGTCCACTACTCAAATCCTAGCCAAGGTTAGGCAGACGACAGACAGGCACCACATGAGCCACAGGGCAGACGGCGCATATGGTTCGAACGCAATGCATGTAGTTTCAAAGGCATCCTTGGTCTCACCGGCAGAGAAGACGAATTCTCCACGAGCATCGTCGACCGCCATGTCGTGTTTGCTCCTCTAGGTTGTAGTCGTCACCGGCAGCTGTCTTCGACTGGCTTGCTGCCCAGTCGCGTTGCCATTAAGCGGCTCTGGCTAGACGTTCATTGTCGCCGCTTCTCTTCTGTTTCCTTGAACGTTGAAAAGTGTGTCTTTGGAAACCGCCAATTGCGCGCTTGACGCGCCAAAAGCTGGGAAACACAAATTAGAAGCTCGCGTTCGAGAGTCAATGACCGTGCTCATGCTAGCTGAGCCCAGTGAGCCCAGCCCAAGGCGAATTGGACAAGCTATGTAGTCGCGTCAGTGGACGCGTTGACGCGACAACAGGCTCGTCTGGGCGTACGCGCGTCTGGGCGTGCGCACTTCGATGGGGAGGGGCTGTAGAGATGCGGGCAGTAACGAGAGCCCTCGTCGAAGCGGGCGGCGCGGAGAGGAGTGGCGGCTGAGGCGGACAGCAGTCGGCCGGGCGGCGCGCCTGTAATCCAAGCGTTCATCGAGAGAGCAGGCACAGAAGCCGCGGGACGCGGAAGCGGCCGCCGCCGCCGCGGCCTCGGCGACGACGCCGTCAACAGCCGACGTTTACCTCCTCGGCGCGCTCAACTGAGTCCTCTGACGCTAGAAGCACGTTTCTAATACGTATGGATTTGTGCAACTCTTCACAAAACGAGTCCATCGGGCATCAACTAGTGTGGTGGGATTAAACAACTCGCTTAAACCGAGCTTTGAACTTCGGGACTCGGCAGGAACCGCACCAAAAGGGAATTATCAATATGTCGAGGACGAGAGTAGACGTTCTGCGCATACTTCTCTGTTTTGATTCCCAGAGAACAAAGAAACATTTGGAGGGTTGAAGACGAGCAGTGACTGGCGCATAGGACCAGAGTCGTTGGTAGCGGGCAGCGCAGTGCGGTGGTACGTCCGACCGGTGGTCCGTGGTGAGCAGAGCACAACCGTTGGCCGACTGCACGGCTGGCCGCCGTCGCTGCCGTCGTCGACGTCGCCGCATTAGCAAGAGGCGCGTGCGAGGCGTCCCCACGCGGCTCGCCCAATGCCAAATTATTTCCAGCTGTCACTTTGTATTGGCCCACTGGCAAAAGCGATGGCCGCCGCCACCGCCGCTTCAGCCTGCAGGGCTGAGGTCGCAATGTCGTGAGAGCGACGGCAGGCGACGACCCGCGCTACCCCCACCCCCCCCCCAACCGCCACCGGCGCTCCTCTCCCCCTTCCGTTGTACCGGTGCATCAGCCTATTGCACAGTGCGTAATTTTTGGCGAGCACGAGCAATCAGTCCAGAGTTTGACATACAACAATGCTAAATCCGAAACGAAATCCATTTGCTGTAGGCTTTCAGTCTGAGTGAATTATGCAGCGGTTTTCAGTTGCAATTACCATAGCTATCCGAGCGCTCTGTAAACGCATAAGGAAAGACATGTACCTAGTGCTCTTGTCCTCGGCCCACTTCCGCCAATCCAATGATAACAGCGCAGTGCAACAAAAAGCATGCAAATTTTGAGAGTTTAATGTTTGTACTTTTGACAGGACTATTTGCATACAGTAATCAAAGCACGGCACTTGCTAAATTTTCTGTTGCAATTGTAAATACAAATATACAGTATCATATGCCTCTACGTATAGATTGCGTGGCGCACGTCAGCCTGACACGGTGCTGCTGGTCCTGAAGTTCGCCGGTCAGTAAGGTCAAGCGTTGCTGCACGCTGTAGCGATGAGTGCGCCGCCGTCCCACGTCTACGAAATGTGGGCAAAGTGCGGGCGACGTTACGATGTTCCCAGCTGGTAGACGCACAGCGTCGCTGTTGTGCAGAGAGGATTGAAAAAAAAACACGCTGGACGAATTACAGGAGCCATCTACGCGGTTGTCGCGACCTACTGTAGCCACTGCGGCTCGCTGCACACTTAGTTAGGCAGCGCGACTACGATTGCGAACATTCTGGGCTCTGAACTCTGCTGCATTCCGGTTCTGACCTGGCGAACCAACACGAGAAAAAGAAGTACTGCGTTTGACTGTGGTACGACGTGTTCGACTGGGATCTCCCTGGCCACGGTAGAAGTGTTTGGCGTTCGTGTGGAACGTGGACGATCGATTCAGAATCCGTAGGCGCAGCAGTTGAGGAGGAGTGAGAGGAGGCGCCAGGGCACGTTGGCCGCGCCTCTGCCGGGCACGTTCCAGGCGGTGCCGAGACGTATGACGGCCGCGAGGATGAGCAGCTTCATCTGGAAGGAGACATCCTTGTTGAACTGAATGGCGTCGATGCCGTCGAGTCTCGCCAGGTGTCGACCGTTCGTCTCGAGGACGCACAGCCAGCACATTCGCTGTGCGTCCGCGTCGGGCGGCATCGGGGACGCGGGCGGCGGCGGGGACGCGTCCGCTGGCGAGAGCGGCGACGCCTCCTGCAGCCAAGTCTCGTCCGTGTACGCGTCGGCGTCCTCGACCGCGCCGCCAAGTCGGCCGCTCGCGTCGACCAGCTGCGGCACGAGCTTCGCTATCACCTCTCTGTCGGCGTTTTGCAGTACGAACGGCTCGCCTGCAACTGCGCGTGGCTCGTAAGGGGGAGGGGGGGGGGGAGGTTGGAGAATAGGGAAGGGAAGGTGTGCGCATGAGAGAAGAAGCTCACCGGGTAGCAGATGGCCGAGGAGGTCGCCGTTCCAGTCGCGCACGGGAACGACGAGACCGAGAGAGGTGCAGCATCGCGCTCGCGACGGCTTCTCAGTCATGAGCAGCACCAGTCGACCGTACGACTCGACGATCCACGTCGCGCTACAGCAGCTCATCTCAACCCAGACGTCGAAGAGTGGAAACTCACTCTGATCAGTTATCTGAACAGCAGCTTTGATGAACCAATAGCGCGCACTCGACCGAAAGGTTCGGCACCTGTATTTCCGTCCCAATGCGATTAAGATGGAACTTGGTGGCCGCCGCGAAGTACCTTAGCACACTCTGCTTAGTTGGCTGAGCCGCTTCCTTCGGTCGACCATGCACTCCTGCAGCAGCCGACATTGTCTGCATTACTTCAAAGTCGGCTTCGTCGTCGTCGTCGAGATTGCGCGACGCCTGTTGAATGCTTTGTTGGTTGATCTGCTCCGATCGTGGCCTTTCGGCTAGCCGTTCACACGTTTGGGGCTGTCCATCTTGTACCGGCCGCTGAGTCGCGTTCGACTGGCTCGGCAACGTTTGACTCGTGTCCGGCTGTAAGGGCGTGTCCACTTGTGGTGGTGGTACACTCACTTGTGGTGCATAGGTAATTAGTACTGTTCCAGGCGTACATTGCGATTTGTAGGCAGTCGGTCGGGTCGTTGTTGTGGCCGCCTTGGGAGTGGCCTTGTAGCGTCCGCGGCGGCGTCGTCGGTGCGCACGACGGTCGGGTAGGAAGGCGGCAGGAGCTCGAAGAACTCCGTTGGTTTAGAAGAGGCCGAGTGCAGCTGACGCCGCTCTTCGGCCACCCTCAGCTGCACCGGAGACAGCAGACGACGCGTCTCGCTCGGCGCAGTCAATCCAGCGCTACCACCCGCTCCGCCCGCGCAGTTCAGCAGCGGCTCCAGCGGGATCTCTTCCGCACCCGACGGCGTCGTTTCCGGCATTGCTGCCGCAGTCTGCAACGTGTGTACGCGTGCATCAACCACGGAACATTAACATTGTGCACTCAGCGTCAAACAAACTCGCGACGCACACAGACAATTCTAGAGCAATAAGTAATGCGCCTCAATCATGGTTCGCAAGACATGTGGCTACCTAGACATAGGTATTACATATGCAAATTCGGTATTCAAATATGCAAATTTGAACAATAGCAGCGATGCTGCAGAACCTCATGACGCGCATCGTGTCGTTTGGCGCGATGTCTAATTTTCACGTGCAGTTACATGCGTGTGTATGGTATTGATCAAGCGCACGCAACGTACGGACCGCACCAAAAGGAACAACGTTGGCAGGGCAAGGCGATTTTGGAACGATGTCGACCGGAAGCCTCACCGCTGCCAGTCGTAGGCGTGTGAGAAAAGTGGAGGGGCGCGCTGTGAGCGAGAGCCCTGGAGCGGCGCTGGCTTCGACGAAGCGACGCCGACGAGACGGCGACGGCGACGACTGGGCGCCCGAGGACCGATGCCCAGCGCGGCTAGGACCCGCTTGGCTTTCGGTCCGCCCGCTGCCAGCCGGCCGGCCTGTCTCTTCAGCGACGTCCCCCTCGCAACAACGCGATCCACCCGCCCTCCCCTAACACTGCCGTCCCCTAACGTATGTACGTTGCGTTGTTCGAAATGCGGAACCCGTCGTCGGCTGTGGTTGCGAGCTTCTCAGTGGACTACGCATCCTTACGAACACACATACGCCTTGCTGTTGACGAAGAGGGAGCGCGGCACCTCACCCGCTTCGTGGAGATGTCGAGACGGGCCGCGTAGCCTAGCGGATGCAGGTAGTAGCGGCGGCGGTGCAGTGGACGCACGCCCGCTTGCTGACGCGGGGCTGGCGCTCACGCGACCTGGAGGTCAGCGTCGGTGGAGCCGGCGGGCCATTGTCTAACAACAGCCGCCCATTGACACGGCCCAACGAGCGATGCGTGTCGCAAAATTGGCGCACGCGCCGCTTTCTCTCCAAGCGCCGCGACAAACGTTTTTACTGACACGCGGGGCGCGAAGTCGGTCAGTTGAGACGACAGAGTGTCAATCGCGCAGCAGTCAATCGACTCGCCGTCCGATGCTCGCTTTACTAAACGAATTAATCTGGCGCGCTGTTCAATTCGCCAGTAGAGGAGCGGCCACTGGAGGCTCGCAGTCGATTCGCTTGTCGACACTTCGGAGACAGTACGCGGATCGTCCAGGTCACGCGTCCTACGCAACGCCGGGCACGCTCCTTTGCTTGGTACCTAGTTGCTTCTTCTTGGTTGTTTCTGCATTTTGTTTTTCGCAGTTTTGGATTTATGGATTGATTCGATTGTATTGGCAGCGCTACGGATTGCGTACGACTCGAACACATGCTCGCGAGTTCTGTTTCTGGTATCCCCGGGGGGTAGGTATGTATCTTGTGTAGAAGGCTGCGACTAGACGGTCAGCGGACCGGACAACCGGCCGGTTTTTCCTCATCTCGTCAACGCGCGTTTGAGGGCCATTGTTCGGCTGGACGCCTTTAGAACCCTACGACTGTTCACAAATCACACGCCGCCACCTTGAACAAATCTCGTTTCAACCGTAAACGAAAACGAAGTGTGGGCGCGACTAAAGAACTGCCCTAGAACAAGTGCCTGAATAAATATCTTCAATATGTAGATGCCTACACAGGTAGGTGTCCCAGCTCAGTAGGCAAAGCTCTTGAGGTAGATTCCGAGCCTGCAACTTGCGGATTAGGCTGTTGTGGCCGTTCTTCCCTATGGTGTCGGCGGCGCAGATGCGCTAGTAAACCTTCTTGCGCACGTCGCCTAATCTCGACAGGATGACCACTCTGCCCTACATTCACTTCGTTTTCAATCGAATGCTACGCGCTTTCTATTATTTCGTCGAAGAAAGCGTCGTCGGCGCGCTCGTGCCCTCGCGCCGCCCCCTGTCGCCTCCTCTCTTTGAAACGGCCGCGGCGGCGGCGACTCCGTGTCGTCGCGCCGTTTGCTCGACATGAGAGATCGCGCGCCGCGCTCGCCCACGGCGATAAATTAAACGCAGACAGCGAGCCACGGCTCTGCTGCTGCTAGACGAGACGTGCGCGCCCCTCCTCCTGGCCCGATTCGGCCGCCAGTAGCACGAGTTGGCGCGTTCCAGCGCCAGCATTATGTCGTCGGTTCAGATGCGGTGCGAAAGTAGAAAAAGAATGGGGGGCGGACCTCTGAGGGTGTGCACCAACCGACGCTGGACTGGATTCGCTGCGCTGCTTTCGCTGCTTATACTCGGCGACCGAGTGGGAGCGATCCCCATCGACAACGGAGTGATCGGTAGGCAACCAACTGATCGGCAGCGGCTAATAAAGAAGTGCTTGGCCAATCGTCCCTTTCGTCAGGCCGACCCGACATCGTTTGCCTGGAGGATCGTATGCGGCTGCTGGTGAACACCCGCAATCCGTTTCACGGACACGTCTTCATCAAGGGTCAGTACGAGACGCGCGGTCCCTGTCACGTCGACTACAGCAGCACGCCCGGCAGCAACCAGGAGCTCGTCTTCGACCTCTTCTACAGCGGACCCTGTCGACTCAGCCGCGCTCGCACCGTGAGGCTACATCAGACGTTGAGACGTTTCCCATTCCCACTACCGCAATGCATTCGTCGCTCAGTCGTCGGGGGCTCCGGGCTTCTCTTACACGTCCACCGTGATCGTCCAATTCCACCCTTGGTTCCTCACCAAGGTGGACGGCGCATACAAAGTGACCTGCTTCTATCAGGAGCTCGGCAAGACCGTCTCTCAGCAGATCGGAGTCAGGTCAGTGGAGCGCTCATAAAAGCATGGTGGCCGACTGATTGGGCAAGCGGTCAGCGCGCTGCAGCATGATTCCCACGACGGCGCTGCAGCAGTCGCCGGCCATGCCAACTTGCACGTACGAAGTGCTGTCGGGCAGCGTGAACGGGCCGGTGGTCCGCTTCGCGCGCATCGGCGACAAGCTCTTCCACAAGTGGACCTGCGCACCGCACGGTCAGCGCGCCACACCGGCTGTCGCGACGCGCTTCGGAGCTCTCAATTCTTGCAGGACCCTTCGGCATGCTCGTCCACTCCTGCTTCGTCCGCAATGGCGCAGGCCGCGAATACAGGCTGCTCGACGAACGCGGGTTCGTCCCCAGCTCCCTATCACATTCGACATTGTCTGTACATGTACAGTGTAGCTGTAATCGGGACTTGCATCTTCTGCAAATTCGTGATTATCAACTCTGTTTAGCCCCGCTGCAAAATGCAAATATTGGTGTACTGTAATATATATGGAAATTTGTGGTTACTATTACATGTGTTCACAAACTTGCTCGACTGAGAGTACTGTACTCTAATCCTGTGTAGTGTAGCTGGCAGGATTTCAGGACTTGAGAACAATTTTTGATTGTTTTTCTGCGTTTTACATGTAAATTTTACGTTTGCACTCTAGGCCATGCTTTCACAAAACACACATTACGCCATCAAAACTTCACAACCCAGGGCTATTTCTCATGGTAGATAAAAAGTACGTCGGAAGCTTTTTTACGAGCTACCTACCGTACATGTTGCCTTGCGCATGTACGTTATGTATGTACGTATGCACATTGCCTTCACCATCTCTCAGTCGGCACAATACGCCCAAAATTTCTTGTCAGTCCGGCGCAAATTCTTGTGTCATATTTTAGCTGTTCGATTGATCGATTCGCATTGGGCCCGCTGACGTACAGTCGCGACCTTCACGGGGCCTACGTGGAGTCGCACGCGTTCAAGTTTGCCGACCAGCTGACACTGTCCTTTCACTGCCAGATCACGTTGTGTCCCACGGTCGAGAACGGCTGTCGCTCGATCACGGTGGGGACACCGGACCGAGTGGGCGTCGTGCTCGGCGAAGCTCTCGCTTCAGCCACCCGCTTGTCCGGCGACTGGGAGGCCTGGGAAGCTGCACGACGAGGTGGAGCCGCTGCCGCGCGGCTCGCCGCTTCGTCTCGACGAGCTCGAGCAGCAGCACGCGCCCGTCGAGAGCCACTTCCCTCCCGACCTGCCCAGATCCATTCCCGTGCCCATTCGCCCTGCCGACCGCGGCAGCCGACGCTTCCGACCCGCCAACGCGGACGCTGGTGGCAGTGGCACCGGCGGCCAGCAGCAACCAGCGCCCAACCGCCAGCCGAGCTCCATTCGAAGACGGCCCCAGGTCGACAACAGCGGACTCATTCCATACAGTGCGTATGAATCGCGTGACTGCGCTGCGCCCATAGAAGGTTGTGCAATGCGCCGCGCCAGGACGCGTGCGTCGGCAGTTGTCCGCGCTGAGGAACAACAGTCGTGGGGAGCTCGACCTGGAAGTGATTCCCGTGTCCGCGGACGAGCTCGTCATCTTCAACCTCGAGGAGGCGGTCGGAGAGTCGGGTGAGTCGCTGGCGCAGCGTCCCCGACAACGCGGGTTGGGGAGCTGGCGGGCGGAGGTGCCAGGCGTCGACGAGTACGCGACCTTCCACGAGCCGACGGGCAGCGAGGGCCGAAGACTGCGCGCGCTGTGGAACGACAGGGCTGCGGCCGTGTCAGAGGCGCACGGCTTCTGCATGGGCGCCGGGTCGGTGGCGCTGCTGCTGGCCGCCTTCGCCGCGGCCCTCTGCCTCGCCCTCAGCGGCGCTCTCTTCTGCCAGCGGAGACTGCGCTCCAAGCGCGACTCGCACTTCTTCTCCTGACTTCTCCTACTGCCCAGTCACACTGCGCCAGCAGCACCCTCTTACGCGCGCTCTCTCTCGAACCGCCAACGCTGCCTTCGTTCCTCGCGTCTTGCGCTCTCTCTTCTCGCTCTTCCCCATGTCGATATGCCAACAGTCTCGCCCGCCGAGTGTACAGTGATGCGTACAGCATGACTCGTCTCATGTCGTCGTGCCGACTCGCCGATTCGACAGCGCGGCAGGCAGCGGTACACGATCGAGCGCTACACGCACTCTAGGAGGAATCTTGAAGCAACGACCATCACAGACGAGGAGGGAGAGCCAGAGAGAGAGAGAGAGATTGACAGAGTCCGCAGTGACGACGACGACGAGACGACCGATCGGTTGCCGACTACGCACCTTGTCGAACGAACGGCGCGTTGCGGAAGGAAGTCGGCGGCCACCAGACGGCAGCGACACTACTCAGGCGTTACCCATCTTGGCGCGAGTCGTCTAAAAGTGCGCGTCGTTGGCAGACGACACAGACGAGGGATGCAAGTGCTAGGTTCGCTCGCGCCATTCCGTATCAACTATCACATCACTCCACGCACCTGAACTATTCCGATGATCATTCCAAAGAGGCCAATGGCGTTGGCAAAGATTTCGACGATGAGTACCTGAAGAGTGGGACTGCGGTGTCGTCGCCTAAAGTCGCCAAGGGCCTGGACGGACCTTGACGAAGAGACTGGGGTTCTGGGCGTCTGCGAGGGCGGCGCCGCTGCCGACGACTCCGATGGCCATGCCGCTGACGAGGTTGCAGAGGCCGACCGTGAGTCCGCCCCCGAAGAGCATGTAGCCAGCGGCCAGGTTCTGCGCCAGCACGCCCTCGTCCGCCGCAGAACGGTCGAACGGCTGCAAGCAGCGTGGCACGAGAGTCACGGAATATTTATGGAGCAGAGCCGCGCACCGCCAGTTTGCCCTGGAAGACGAAGGCCATGATGATGCCGAAGATGGCAACAGCCTCGCAGAAGATGATGCTGATCAGGTTTTTCGTCCGGATGCGTGGGGCCTTCACTCCGCCGCCCAGAATCGACGCCCCCGTCGTCAGAATGCCCCTGAAGCGAAACGCCATGACACACTGCCCGGTCGGCGGTTCAGAGTCGGCGGTTCAGCCTCTGCGATCACAAGTACTCGACTGTTATATGCGTAGAGCTAGCGTTTGAAGTCGAGTGCGCGTTGGACAAGCTCCCACCATCCGGCGCCGATGACGGAGAGGGAGAGCGCCAGTCCCACCCCCAGGCCAGCCCACATGTTCGGCGAGGTCTCCGTGAGCAGCCACGCGGGAGACACGCGGTGTCCCTTGCCGCTGAACATGTAAAGTAGGCCTGAAACAATAAACGAGTATCCTCGCCTCGTACTGAGCAGACAGAAAGAACACTGATAGATCGCAGAAACCACACCGATAACGATGAGTCCAAAAACGAAAATCCAGAATAGCACGTGAGCCGTTTGCAAAATTCGGCCCATCTTTGCAAGTGCGTGATTGTGCGAAAATCCAGTCCAGGAATCGACGCCGCCCGGTGGCCTTGCTTGATGAACAGCAAAGGCTTATACCGAACGGGGACAGCAAACCGGTATCGATCGATTGGCAAAAAGAAGTTGGAAGGGTGAAGTTGTGAAAACGTTTTATGGAAGCGGAAGCGGTCAAACTAAACACACCAATTTATTGCAGCCCAGTGGTGTTGTGCTCACCACATGGTGGGTTCCTTTACGCTTTTCGATGCCATTTGCCAGACTGACTTGACTTCGAGTCGACCCAGCCGTAAGTAGAGGAACGGTTTGAGCTAACCCAGTCAGAAGTAGAGAATTCTGATATCTACAGGGTGTCCCGCCCTCCTGTCGCACCTTTTGTCGAAGAATAACTCAGGTCTGGGAGAACCGATTTCAACCAAATTTCAGCCACTTAGAGCAAGTACTCCAACATAGACTTCTGCTAAGTTTCACTCAAATCGGCTGTACCGTTTCGACGTCACACGCTGTCAAGTGGAGGAGGCGACATTTTCCAATGGAGAGGACAAACTGAGAAGCAAAAGCGGATGGGTTGACTTTTTGGCGGTTTCTCAATCGTCGCTTCAAAATGTGTTGCTAAGTAGAGCCAGTTCTTGCTGGTTTTGGCATTCGCGAAGGACGAGCGCCTACAAAGCCGGTTTTTCATCAATTTTGCAGTCGCTACAGTGGTTCCTTGTTGGTGACCTTGTTTATGGAAATTTAACTTCAAACCGACTGATTGTTCCTTTTTCAATATCCACGTTGTAAAGCTGTTTAGCAAGAAAGGACCGCATGTCCCACCTGAATCGGTGGCTTGAAGTTTTGCCGAAAACAGATTTTTTCGAAATGAAGTGTGCAATGTTAATATTAAGGAAAAATTTGCAGGTGGCTGCAAAAAAAGGTGAATATGTGACGCTCTTGTGGTGAAGTCCAGTTTGAAAAGGAGCGGTATTAAGGCATGCCCCACTAATTTCTGGCCACTTCCACATTGTAGCTGATCAACTTCAGTTTGAACAAACCATGTATAAAATCTGAACTGCAGCAACACGTCACATATTCGGCGTTTGTTGTGTTCGCCCGCAATGGAAATGTGCAGCGAAAATAGTGGCGACTGGAACTGGCTGACATTTACATAGATTGAAATGCAAGAAATAAGCACAGGCCCATGGAACCCCTATGCACACGTATGCATGCGCGCGTGCACGCACGCACGCACGCACGCAGCACACACACATGCATTAGGGCACTACACAAATGGCTGGGGGCACAACACAAATGTTGGATGAACAGTTTGTCATTGGGTGGAATGCCAGAAGGGAATGGAGCAGGATTGTAGTACGTATTGTATGTCTCACCTACACATCAGCAACTGTACATCATCACCAACCCACATGTAACAAATTTTAGCATGGGGGCGCCGATTGATTATGCAGGACATACTTTGGCAGTGTCAGGTTCATGGTAATGGGCAATAATAACGTCTTGTTGGAGAAGAGGTATGAGTTGATGGACGTTTGTGCTTTGGTTGGCTTGACTGAGTGACATAGCTCACACAACAAATGCCGAATATGTGACGTGTTGCTGCAGTTCAGATTTTATACATGGTTTGTTCAAACTGAAGTTGATCAGCTACAATGTGGAAGTGGCCAGAAATTAGTGGGGCATGCCTTAATACCGCTCCTTTTCAAACTGGACTTCACCACAAGAGCGTCACATATTCACCTTTTTTTGCAGCCACCTGCAAATTTTTCCTTAATACAGTGTTTTTTCGTAAGATGGTCGGGGGCGGGTCGAAGCGTAGTGAAGTAAAGAATCAAAATGATCGCTATAACTAGGCGGTCAACTTTTGTGTTTTAGCCGAAGTGATGCGACGTACCCACATCGAGTTTTTTTTGTGAAGCAGCCACATCGAGATTTGATGGTGTGCGTGCGTGCGTGCACATCTCCAGTGCCATATTGATTCGTCGGAGCATAGCGGTGTAAAGAATCAAAATGATCTACACATGCAGGCGGTCAACTTCCGTGTTTTAGCCAAAGTGATCCGACCTACCCATATCGATATTTATCGATTATTCCGGAAGTGAAAATATTTTGGTGCATCGGATCGTGTTGACTTCAAGGAATGAAATGTTCTCCATCGAAGGGTGATCAACTTTAGTATTGATGTTTATGCCATCCGACCTACTAACACCGAAATATCGCCAATTTTCTTTACTGGTACAATGGGGGGTGTCATTTTGGTGCGTCCAAATTGGTCCAATTGTCCAAAGTGACCTATTCCACATTGTGGTGATCAACTTTGTCCTTTATAGCAAAGCTGTGCGATGAGCCGTTGAAGCGCCTATAGCTGACAAACTTTTTTCTCCAAATTTTTAATTGCCAATATCTCATTATGTGGTGTGAATTTTGAAAGTCTGGCAAGCGTCCTAGACTCACGTTGTGAAACTGTTCACGAAACTCAAAAAATATTTGGGGGTTTACTAGGCACTTTTTGGAGATTTACTCTTGGTAGAAACTGGCCAAAAAAAACGACTATGTCCGAAAATCCGCATAAAATTGGCAATAACTCAAGATTGGTAAGACGTAGGCACTCGTCCTTTAGAGGGCAAAGTTGTTGCCGCGGATTCCATAGACGTGCCAAGTTTCATTCCTATTGGATGCGGCATTATCGAGTTGTGGTCCAAAAACTGGGTGGAGAACACGAAAAAAAAAACGACGCGTTTTCGAAACATTTTTGGGCGTTTCCCCCTAACGCGCAGTAATACTGCAACGCGCTGTGGCATGTACGGTCCCCCGATGAATGCGCTTCTCTTGCGCCATAACGCGCCGAAATCGGTTCAGGCAATCAAAAGTTATAGGCGATCGAAAATCCGTATTCTCGCGCGCGCAAGTCGTCACATATTAGGGTTGTACGCTGACGCGTACACCCTGATTAGGGTTGTACGCGCGGCAGACGGACGGCCTGACGGCAGCAGGGCACACTGGTAAAAGCGGAAACGCTCAACCAGCTGGGCCAGGTGCCTCCCTTTGGGGAGTGGGTGAAAGCCCCAACCGCTTTTTTGAAATTGTACGCTGACGCGTACACCCTGATGAAAAACACAACAATTTGCTTGCAACGGTTCAACTTCGCAATGGTGCAGCCGATTTGCTTAAAACTTTGCAAACGTCTAAGTTAGACTACTTGCTACAAGTGTTTAAAATTTGAGTTAAATCGGTGCTCCTAGACCCGAGTTATGCTTTGACAAAAGGTGCGACAGGGGGCGGGACACCCTGTATTAAACACGGGGCACCTTGACCATCTTAAGCATCTGCAAAACTTAAAATTAACTAGAGTGGGAAAGCATACAGCTCTGAGCTCACTCACTTAGGTACGTTCGGTTCACCCCGCTCCCCACGCTTTGCGCTCATGTCCATTTCCCAGCAGCATCAGTACAGTTGCTGTAATGGAGAATTTGACCATTACAATCCGTCTTGCCCATTTTGATTTTGTGGGACTATCACATCACATCTTATTGAATTGGCGAGTTGTCTAAATTATGTTATGCAAATCAGTGTACTGCAGGCAAATATTGCATCAGTCAAATAGAGCGCATTGTGTGAAGAAAGATGTGTTCACGAACTATGGGAACGTCCCTACTACTACAGCTATGAGGCTGCAGATACCAACAAGGTAGCATCTTCTGCTGTTTCATGCTGCATCGCGACCTACTGCCGTCCTTCTGCTTCGACATCAGCTTGAGCATTAGCCAACCGATATTGCCCCACAACATTAGACATACGAAACAAGCCGACAGAAGGCGATGTGACATTTGCTGCGATGAACCTGATAGTACGGTAAACGTTGCTGTGCTCAAAAGGTCAACGACAATTATATTGGTGTAGCTTTGTCGCCTCAACCGACTTCCAACCGCATTTTCTTTCAAGCCGGAATGAAATGTCCGTAACGAGACAGCAACAACAGCAACTCGGATGAAAATGGAACTGTGAAACAGTATAGCACAGTTGCGCATCGGCAGTGCTGCGTGTGTGGGCTCTAGCCACTGACTGGGCATGGTCAACTAGCCTATTAGGCTATTAGAAAAGGGAAGCTTATGCGGGTTTGCATGGAGTTTTGGAGCAAATTTGGAGAGGGAATTTGTGCTGAGGGCGGGCGGCCCGGGGGCCCTCCCCCCGTTTTCCCGCCGCGCGCCCCCCCGCCGCCCCTGCCCCGCGGCGGGCCCCCCCCCCGGGGGGGGGCCCCCATGGCGGCGGGGGGAGGGGGGCGCGCGGGGGGGGGGCCCCTTCGCTTCGGCCAGCCCCCCGCCGCCCGGGCCCCAGAGTCGTCGCCCCCTCTCCAGGGGGGCGCGCGGCCCCCCCCCCGCCCGCCGGCGCGGCCCCCGCCCGCGCGCCCCGCGGCCCCCGACGGGGCGTCCCGCCGCTGCTCCCCCCCCCCTCCTGCGCTAGCTTGTTTTTTTTTTCTCTTTTTTTTTCCTCCGTTTTCGCCTCTCTCGGCTTCGCATACCCCCGCCCCACTCCCACCCCCCCCCCTGCCCCGCAGGTAAAAATTATTATCTTATATTCTAGTTTGTTGGGCGCCTCGGTAGACTAGTCCAGTCCCAACTGTTTTGTTCGCCGGCCGACCGCTGCGCCTGACTCAGCTTCTGTCGACTGCGTGGCGGCGCTCTAGAGGCACTGGCGTTGGGAGGACAGGAGAGGAGGTGTGGCTAGGGAAATCGGATGGCGACTGGGGCGGGGTGCGCCGAGCAGTTCGGCCACCTCATCCGCGTGGTGCTGCGCTCGCAGTGCGACGCGGGCGACGACGAGGACGCGGACGCCCACTGCCGCTTCTTCGTCGACTTCGAAAGTGAGTCGCTGCGTGTACGCGCGCGCACCGCACCGCTTGTCGACGCGCTCCTTCAACTATGCGCCGACCCGCCACAGATGCACAACCCACTGAAACCGAGAGCGAGATATGCGAACTGACTTCCAAAGTATTGGATGAGGTTGGGAATCTTGAATGTCACTGAGTGTTCTGTATTTGTCGTTGTGTATCGTCGAAAAGTGAGGCTAGCAACAGCAAAAAAAAAATGAAGCGACAAAACAACTATGAACAGCTATGAAATTCGGCGGTACGGAATGACTGGGAAGAGTGGGACCCCCTTTTGTGTGCAGTGTGTGCAAACACGGCTTGCGCCACTTCTAGGCTGAACAGATACTGGAAGACTTGGCATCGTACAAGGACGGTGCCACGCAGGAGATCCGAAAAGTGGGCGGGGTCTTGTCGCTGTCTCGCGTGAGAGAAACTGAGACTGTACGCGCACGCTTGCTGCAGGCGATCACGGACGGCCAGAAGGACGTGGCGGTGGAGAGGGCCGCCTGGCAGAGTCTCATCGGCTACGTTCTCCGTCTGCAGCGCTACTACACGTTCGCCCTGCAACTCGGTACTTTCTTTCCCTGCTGGCTTAGGCGCTGGAGAGGAAGGGGGAAGGAAGCGAGGTGCGTGCGGCCGTGGCAGAGGTGGTGCTGCCGCAGCTGCTGTGGGCGCTGGCGTCGGGCCCTCTGCCGCCGTCGGAGCAGCTCGAGCGCCACCAGGCGTCGACGAAGGCGCTGTCGCAGACGCTCGACTTCGCGCTACGCTTCGACGAGCTCAAGATGGCCACGCCCGCCCTGCAGAACGACTTCAGCTACTACCGGCGCACCATGTCGCGGCACGAGCTCATGTACGGCATGCACAACGACGCTGACGACTATGCCGTGCGTGCACTACCCCCCCCCCCACCCCCGCCCTCATCGCGTGCCACCCTCGCCAACGTCGCGCACCTCGCTCAGGAAGGGAATCGTACGAGCAGCGCGGTGGTGTCGGCCGAGCAGGCGAACAGCATCTGCTTCTTCTACGCGCAGCACACGCCCATGCTCTCCACTCTCCAGAAGGCCATCTCCGCCTTTGTCGACGCGGTCGGTGCGCCCTCCCTCGACGAGACGCCTCGAGCACGAGGGCGGACTTGCTTTCCTTTCTCCCTTTCAGCACCCTCATCTGCCTCTCGAGAACACGACCGACGTCCTGGCGACCGTGGCGGGCGTCTGTCGAGTCATAGTGACGTCAGCGTGAGTGGGAAGTCTTCCCGCCCTGACGGAGCCAGCGCAGGACGCGCACGACTGTGGGTTCAGCGAGCTGCACGGCCGCTTCTCGCGGCCCGAGGAGACGATCGGCTTCTGCCTGCGCGTCATGACGGGCGCGATCGTCCTCTACGACCACTGCCACCCCAGCGGCGCGTTCGTCGGCCCCAGCGGCAGCGGCCTCTTGAACGTGAGTGCTGGGGGGGGGGGAGGGGAGGAGCTTGCTCTAGTGGCGGAGCTGAGTGGATCCGTGCTCGCAGACGCGCTCCTGCATCGGCCTGCTGAAGGAGCGAGGCGCGGAGCGGCTGCTCGACGCGCTCCGCTACACGACGAAGCACGCGCGCGACCCGCAGACGCCCAAGGCCATCAAGAACCTACTCGCGCCCTCGCCCGCCGGCCGTCTCCCCTCCGCGCGCGCCTCCCCTCCCGCCAACTAGCGTAACGCCGTCACAACCTTCCCCTCTCCCCTCTCTCTCGTGTGATACGCCAACCCAACAGAAGGCCTCAAGGAAGGGAAGTGCCCACTCGGCCCCACCACCTAACGTCGTGTGTACGCGCGCGCGCGTATTGTATTGTAGGCGACGAACCTGGTGCGCGCTCGTTGGCCTGGCTGATCGCGTTGGCTGCCGGCAAGGGGCTTTAAGCTCGGTCAGTATCGCGTCTAGAAGGTCCTTGTCTGCGTGTGTACTATAGGGCAGTTCGCGGTTAGTTCCGTGCCAAGCAACCGTTGTGATACTGACAATCGCAGTCGCAATCCTGTTGTCGTAGTCAATCGGCGGTTCCGTAACGTTGTTGCGTGTCTGAGGAGCGTCGCTTTTGGAGGGTAAACGTTTTGCTCGGCCGCGGCCGTGTAGGCGGCCAGTCGCGAAGGCCGACGCCGTCAAGTCGAAGTTGTAAACTGCGCCGATTCCAGTTTCTCGCCACAACGTGCCCTGCGAAGTGAGGGAACCTCTGACTTTGCTGCGGCAATTGTGAAAGGCAAACACGATGTTTGTCCTCCAGTGCGCAACGTTGACGTCGATGGCGTTGTGTGCGGCAGGCTTCAGCGCCTTTTTTAACGAAGCGCTCATTAAGTCGAGAGGACGCAAGAGCGCCGACGACTTGCTGATCCGCTCGGATCGCGGTTCCAGCGGCAGCTTCGGCGGACGCATCCACCCTGCCCACTTTGGCCGTCTCGGACCGAGCCTGTTCCAGTGCATACCACCCAGCGTTTAGTATCCTTTCGTATTGTATGTAGTATCGCCGTGGTACGTCACGTTAGCAGAGAATGCCAGTGAAACGGGTCCGAGACGGCCTCGAGGTGCTGCGTCGACCGGTGCTGTTTGTGCACGGCCAGGGCCAGACGGCGCGCGACATGCTGCCCATCGCCAACCAGTACCGTTTCCACGGCTACGGGGACGCGGAGCTGTACGCGTCGACCTGGTCGGACGCGGGCGTGGACGCGCGCAGCACTCGGATGCGCTGCAAGTACGTCAAGCGGATTCGCAGCTGGATCAACGCGGTCGCCAGGTGGGTGCGCTGCACTGGCACGGTCGCGGCATCGCAGCACAACGTCCACTACAGCCACACTGGCGTGTCGCGCATCGACGTGGTCGCCTACTCGATGGGCGTGCCGTTGGCGCTGAAGGCGATCAAGGGCGGGAGCTGCGTGGACGGCTTCGAGCGCCTCGGCCGTCGTCTCAGGAAGGTGCGCGCGTTCGTCGGCATCGCGGGCCCGCTGCTGGGCCTGCAACGCTGCACCGAGCCCGTCCGCGGCACCGACTGCGACCCGCGCACCGGCCTCTACCCGGGCGACGTCTACTGCGACTCGGCCACCAAGTCGCGCTTCCTCAGTGACGTCGGCAGGTGATCGACCGCCTCCAGCTGCGCCCTGTCTGCCTGTCAGACGCGCACACGCTTAAAGCACGCACGAACGCCGCGTATACATCGCTCGTCAGATGTGGTCGCGTCGCGACTTCGGTCTACTCGATTTGGTCCAAGGGCGATTCGACCGTGCCGTACGAGATCTGCGGCCGATTCTGCTCGAAGATCCGCGGCACGTCGGAGTGGTGGAGCGCGAGAAAGGGCGACCACGCCGAAATCCTGGAGGGCTCGGTGCCCGTTCAGGTGCGCATGATCAACGAAAAGTAGGCGCGTCCAAGCTGGCCTGCGCCGCTACTATACGTTCGATGCTCGACAAGTCCGAATTGGCGCCTAGATAAAGCGGAACCCAAGTCTACTGTCAATTCACAAGCGGTGCGGATACAGGCACCGACCTCTGATCATCATCATCACTCGCGTCGGGGAGGGGCGCGGGACGGCGGCGCGCGTCGACGAATCGAAGCAATGCGCGACGACGCGCGCTGCGCCGCGCGCATGGGACGGCACGAGCACGCGCGCGCGCAATTTGGCAAGTGTCCGACGCGCACAACGCGGCAGCGGCAGCGCGCATGAGAATTAGAGTCTTTTCAAGACTAACAACAACGTCGATCGACGAGCCTATAAGCGTACACGGTACTGAACACACCACCGGGCGAGGAGAGCGCCATATTGCCAGCGCGGAGAGATACGCACGCGCGCGAGAGAGCGACACCGGGCAGAGGAGCACGGCGAGAGACGGGGAGAGGGAGAGAGGACCGCAGGAGGCGACAGACGACGCTCGAGGAGTCGAGTCCGGTCGGGAGGGCGCGCCCACCTTCCGTCCAACCACCCATATATATCATTAATAATCTCCGAACAAGAGCTGCTCTGAACGGCAGCTTTATGCTTTGCTGACCCGCCGTTCGAGAAGGGGCGCGCGCTGTACAGCTCGCCGTGAGTCGGCGCTGATTGTCGTCGAATCGCCGCCACTCGCTGGTCGACGATGCTGTCTGTCGCCGAGGGCAGAGCAGCCACGAGGACGAGAGCCCACCAGAGTCCGGAAGGCAGATGGGCTGCGATGCGCGTAGCTCTCGACTCCGCCAGGCGGACTAGCGACCACAAACAACTGGGCGTCCGCGCGCGCACGCGCGGCGCACTGGCACTCGCCGTTGGGTACATTGTACGTTCGTCGGCTGGCCTCCCCACGAGACGACAACGACGACAGTGCCGCGCGCCGGAAGGCAGAGGGAAAGGCGAACGGAGAAACGGCTTCGCTACTTCCTCTAACTGGAGTCTCTCTCTCTCTCTCTCAGTACGGTAGGTCGTCCTGTTTGACTTGCGGCCCGAAGTCGGCAAAGTGTGCGGGGGCGGGGTTGGCGACGGAAGCGCTGGCGCTGGCCACTGGGGCGGTGGAGGCGGCCGTGCTGAGCGCAGCTACTGAGGAGTGGCTCGTGTTGAACCGCTGGATTTGGTCCAGCCGAATGAGGGAGGATGGCAAGTTGGAAGTTGAACTGAAAAGTACCCATTGCTGCCCAGCTGTAAGTAAAGTCGCGCCTTGCTCTGACAAACCGGACCCGAAGGATTGTTGTGACTTGAAGTGGTGGTCAAACGATGGAAAAGCTGATGATCCGCTAACTTTGGCAGCGGCGCTGTGAGCGCCGCTTGCAGCCGAGGAGGGCGCGGCGGTGGTGGGTGCCACGCCGAACTTTGAGAAGCTGCTGCTGACGAATCGCTGAAAGGCCGCTGGGTCCGTGGCGGCCATGTTGACGCCGGCAGCGTAGTTGGCGCCGCTCGCGGCCGAGTAGGCGCAGTTGGAGCCGGCGGCGGCAGCGGTCTGCATCTGGGCCAACGGGTCTGAACAACCCACGTATTCGGGGCGTCGACTGCTCCAGTCAATCGCTTGTTCGCTCGCCCACCCACTCACTGAGGCCCAACGCTCCGAAGCCGTGCGCTTCTGCGGGGCTGGCCGTCGATGCGCCGCTGGCCGACTCGCAGACGGCCAGCGAAGGCGCAGGCCAGAAAGGGTTGGCCGTGGGCGCGGCCGAGCCAACCATGGTCGGCATGCTCGCCGCCATCTGCGCCCAGCCCGCCATGCTCGCCGCCTCGGGCGTCGTCGCCTCCTGCTGCATTTGACTGAACGACGCGCTGTCAGACAGATCGTGTTGGAGGCGCGCCCGCCCGCCAGACATGCCAAGCCTGCTCACCGGCTGATGTAGTCGCGGTCGCGCCTGTCCGCGTGCTTCGTCATGTGCTTCGACAAGTACGTCGCCTGCGTGTACGACTTGCCGCAGTACTGGCAGATGTGTACCTGGAACGGAATTGAATCAGAACACAAGTCGGCAACCAGACGATCTACACATGTAGTGTACCTTCAAATGTTTGGACTCTTTGTGCTTGGGTATGTGCTCCAACAGGTGGTGCTCCTCCGTGAAGCACTTGTAGCAGCTGAACAACAAGGAGGGAGGGAGCACTAGTGGATCCAGGGGAGGGGGGGGGGGGGGGCGGGGGGGCGTGCCCCCACAGTCGTGGTCGGCAAAGGGGGGCAGCGGGGGCAGGCGCTGCGGGCAGAGAAGGGGCCGAGGGCAGGCGTTGGGGGCAGAGAACGTCGCGGGGGCAGGCAAAGGGGGCAGAAGGGGCCCAGACGAGAGGGAAGAGGGACGAATCGGGCTAATATTAGCCTATTTCCCATAGATTTACACACTCATAACCGGAAAATGTTTGCCTGCGGCGCTGTAGTGTATGGACGACTGCGTTCGGACTAAGGTTTTGACTCTATATTTTGGTTCAGCTCGCCCATCCAAAGTAGAGATGCACGTAAGGCACGTAAAGGGGGGCAAGGGATGCAAGCTGACCTAATGTGACTGTTTCGCCCAATAAAATAATGCTCAGATGTAGGATGGAAAACCAAAATTTTCGCCTGCGGCGCGCGCTTTTGTGCATAGTTTTGGCCACAACTCATGCAAAATTCCTTGAAATTCTGAGGAATGAGGCAGTTAGCCTTTGAAAATTTTCGCCTGCGGCGCGATTGCGAAAATTTGAACAAAATGTCTCACGTGTTGTACAAAAAAACAACCCAAAGAACCACAAAAATGCAAAGTGTGTGTTTTGTAGCGCCACTGCCTGTTAAGTGTTGAAAAACATGCGAAAAAGTGGGCTGCGGCGCCAAACGCGCGAAATATAGCTCTCCAATCGAAATTTAAGCCGAAAAAAAAATTTTGAGCTTGCCACCCCTGTCAGAAAATCCTGGATCCGCCAGTGGGAGGGAGTGGGTCCGAGACGCCGGAGGGGGCGGGGCGGGGCGGAGTGGAGCGGACGGCAGTGAACCTGTTGCACTTGAAGGGCTTGTCGGTCTCGTGGCAGCGCGAGTGGCTCTGGAGGTTCGAGAGCTGACTGAAGGCCTTCTCGCAGCCGGCCACCTTGCACTTGTACGGCTTCTCGCCCGTGTGCGTCCGGATGTGCTGCTGCAGGTGCGACAGCTGCGTGAACTGCAACCAAAGCACACCGCCCGCACTCCCCACTCTGCAGCACCTTCGCAGACGGCGCGCTCGCGCGCCCCTGCCCGCCGATCAGGGAAAAAGTGGATGAGACAGCACCGCCCATCCGTCGCCTCATACAATATAGGCCCTTACAACGCGACAGAGGCGCCGAAACACAAGGAGACAGAGGAGGTGGGCGGAGCAAGGCAAAGTGCCAACCGCAGCTTTTTGCCTGATCGACAGAGGGGCAGGCGGGCGAGCGAGCGAGCGGCGCGTGAGGCGCACCCTTCGTCCGCAGTAGTCGCAGGGTCCGAAGAGCTTGATGCCGAGGTGGATGCGCATGTGCTGCGTCAGATAGGAATTGTTCGAGAAGGACTTGCTGCACTTTGTACACTGGTAGGGCTTGGCTTGTTTCATGTGCTCGTGGAAGTGGAACTGCAGCTCCGCTTGGCTCTCGAACGTCTGAAACCGACCTCTCCGCTTCGGACGACCAGCAGTGCGTGCGTGCGCGCAACTGTGCATGCAGCCAGACGCGCCGTCGGCTGCTCGTCGCCCACTGATAGCGAGAGCGGCAGTAGCGCGACGCAACAAGGATGGGCCACAGAGCGGAAAAGCGAGCGACCCGGCGCGTCTGACCGGAGAGGAGCTCGCGTGCGCGCGACAGGGCCGGTAGAAGCGTCGGCGGCGCGGTGCTGTCTCATCCACGTTTCCACCGCAAGGCGAGAGGGCGGCGAGCGAGCCCCCTCAACTCACTCGTCGCGCGCAGAACTTGCACGGTCCGAACGGCTTGATGCCGGCGTGGATGCGAAAGTGTTGCGAGAGGTACGAACTGTTGGCGAACGCCTTGCTGCACTGCGTGCACCTGTAGGGCTTCGCCTCGCGCAGGTGCAGCTGCGAGTGGATCTGCTGCTCGGCCTTGCTCTCGAACGACTGAATGCGCGGCCTCCTGGCGCGGCGCCGCCTTCCGCTGCGCCCGCATCCCACTCCCACTGCGCCATTTCCCTCCCCCCCCCCCCTTCCGATGGCTGGCTCCGCGCCAGTCAGCCACCGGCCGGCCCCGTTCTCCCGCCGCTCGCCGAGTCTCGTCGTCGCCCGTGGACGCGGTCGTCAGTCAGAGACTCGACGCCCCAACTGACGGCTGACGCGCAGGCGCCCGCCACCCAAGTCCTGACCTTCTGATCGATTAGTCGCGCAGTGCACTCCCCCATGGAACAAGGTTGCAGCATTACCAACGCACGCAAGATGCAATACTTGGGAGTTGCATACCGTACATCCTCCAAAGACCCCCCCCTCAAACCGCGAAACCGAAGATTTACGGTAGCATAGTTTTATCTCATTCTTCGAATGCATACGCTTTTCTACCGTAGCCATAAGACCGGCACACATACCTTGCACTTCATCAACGCGTTCATGAGGAGGTTTGCGGCTACGCCGGCGGAGTCGGAGGCCGGCGACAGCGCCGCTGCACTCGCTTCGTTTCCTGCATGCGGCAGCATAACGGCTGGAGATTCGACCGGGTGTCTGGAGATTGGCCGTGTGTGGCGCGGAGCGCCGCAGCATAGATAGACGGTTGTCGTCGTCAGCGACCGCAGCAGCGTACTCTCATGGTGTTTTACCACAAGACAGCCGCGAGACAGCAAGAACACGAGAGGGAGGGAGGCACGGGACTCCCACCGTCGACGAACGGCGGACGAGAAAGACGAACGGACGCACGGCCAGACGGACGGTTGACAGCGTCAGGCGGCTGCCTCTGCGGCTGTGGCGACAGCGACTGCGCGCTGGCGCGCGCGGGCGCCACACTCCCAAGGCCCCTCGGCGTCCGCTCCGACGACGGCGCGCGCCACTTTTTTAGTCCTTTCTTTGGAACGGCGTTCCATCCTTCGGCGCGTAGTCTGCGAGCGATGGGCGGCCAGCGCAGCACGACTGGAGAGCAGCGGACGAGCGACGGCCAGGAGGACGCGGAGAGAAGAAGAGCCCGTGCCGCAGTCGAGACAGCCCAGCCAACGCGAAAGGCGCAGCCGGCGCCGAGACGACAGGGCCGGCTGGCGATCGTTACCCCCTCCGATCGGCAGACAGACAGGGAATGGGTTAATAGTGGTTCCCCCTTTGGAATTTATTTAAAATTTTCATTTTTCCCTAAAATATAGAGGGAACTTTTAATTTCTTTCGCACGACGCAGACTCTTGCCATTAAGTTTTAAAAGTAGGAGATTTAGAGAGCGGTCTAAAGAAAGAGACACAGGGGAAGAGAGATTTCGAGAGGAGTCAGTTTAGTTCCCGCCCCATCCCGCCTCGCGGGGGGTTTTCACTTATTCACTTACACTAATATATACCACCCTTTTTTATTCATTTCATTATTCCATTTATTCTATACAATATTTTGATTGCAATTTTATAAATCTTCTATTATATATTATTTAATGCTTTCCACACATACAAAAACATACAACAACTACCAAATATATAAATCTAAAACCAAACATTTTAGAAACAACAACAACATTTCACAACAAACCATCCAAAACCAACCAACAATTTTATAAAAATAAATACAATTTAAAATAATAACCACACACACACACCACACACACACACATACACAACAAACATAAAAATATATATATAAACATATAAAATAAAATATAAAAAAAACATAAACAAAAAAAAAAAAAGCTCTCTAAGCCAGAGCGCAAGGAAACTAGCGCGGCTTTAATCATAAAGCCCCCCCCTCCAGGCCAAAAAACAAAAACACAAAGCAGAACACCCTAAGCCCCCACAGAAAAGCGCACACCACAAACACGAGACAAACTAATTAGGAAGTAGAGAATATTCAAAAACACAAATATACACTATATATACTTATGAATGCCAACTTTGAGAAAGTTCTAACTATAGTTGCAACTACCTAGTATTTTCTATGAGTTGCAACTAGGTAGTAAGTACTTTGTTTATGAATACGGGCCCTGCTCTCGCAGTTAACGGCAGTATTGCTGTGTCAGGCGTCTGTCATCGTTAAAATAAATCGAATCGAATCGACTCGACAGCAATTACTCCCCCCCCCCCCCAAAAAAAAGCATCTTCGATTCGATTCCATCGCGCCAAGGATTCGATCGCGCCATGGTAGACGCCACTGGCGGATCCAAAAAAAAATTTCGGAGGGGGGAAGGATTTTGCAGAAGGAAGGAACCTGTTAAACTTTTTGAATGTTTGGCCATTTTGACAGTGGTTTGGACGCCTAATCGGTCCATTTTCGACAATTAACGAATATAAATGGCGCCGCCGGCGAAAATTTTGCTGTTTTCGACCACCTAAAAGCAATTTTATGCTGAAAACTAGGTGTACTGGGGCGCGTTTCTTCTCCCACCGCCCGCCTCTTTCCCCCCTTTTCCCCCTGATTTCCATTTCGGAGGGGGAATTCCCCCTTTCCCCCACCCCTGGATCCGCCAGTGGTAGACGCAAATATGTCAAGCCGTTTGCAAGTAACGCAAGGTGCACTTCTTTGTCTTGAGTGTACATTGTATCAATGTGTACAATGCGTCAGCGTACAACCCTAATATTCGACATTGTACTTTGTACTGTGTCCACCCACTGTACATAGTCGTGTACAGTGACCGTGTATGTACAATGACGAGGCATACTCTATGTACAAAAGCGGCATATGTATACCTATACATCCGCTGTTGTGTACAGGTAGTATACCTGTATAAGCGCGACAAAACAACAGCATAGTTTCCGCGTCCAGACGCAACCCACAAAAACGAACGAATCACGCATACCATACACAAACATAACCAGCAATCTGCAGGCGGTGGGTAAACGCACCTCATAATTGTCGCATTTCCGCCACGCGAGTGTCGGC
The DNA here is from genome assembly GCA_030248085.1 of Paralinhomoeus sp. GSCO2_6. Taxonomy (NCBI): domain Eukaryota; kingdom Metazoa; phylum Nematoda; class Chromadorea; order Monhysterida; family Linhomoeidae; genus Paralinhomoeus; species Paralinhomoeus sp. GSCO2_6. The sequence goes on from JASAMY010001644.1 coordinate 26,628, forward strand.
AATGAAAACCGCCGCAAGTTCACGCGACGCATTCTACGCAAATCCCGAATTGTGAGGGAGAGGCCCCCTGATAGAGAACGGCAACTGGAACTCGTGCATGAAAAAGCACTGTCGCCGTATTTTTTTTTTCGACGCCGCTCGTAACGGCCTTTAAAGCGGTTCGCGGCGGGGCGGAGCTAACCGGCCAAAGCCGCGCTGCGATAGTCCCGCCGGATTGTTGGGCTGTACTCTACGTGTACATTGTACAGCGCTTTTACTGAAAAAAAATCGTAGCGCACCTGAGAGCACACTCTGCACGGGTAGCGTCCTCCACGTCCCAGCGAGCGGAACTGGCTAATGCCACCAATAATGCTGTTCGTCGCTGTCATGGGAATGCTGCCGTAAAAAGAGCTGGCAGCGGTGGGCTGACTCTGCTGCTGCGCCAGTGCTGAAGGCCAACTGCTCATCAGATCAAGGCCTCCTGCAACGCGACCGTGCTGCAGCAGCCGCAGCCATAGTCCAGGAAAGCTGCGAACGCACCCAGGGCCGCAGGAGTGCCGACGAGCGAGGCGTGCGGGGCAGACGGAAGGGTGGGGCTGATGCTGTCGAGGCCCGAGGCAGGGGTGTCGCTTGGAGGCGCAGCCTGCGGTTGGCGTTGATGCGCCGCGTTCGCGAGCCCGCCATCGCCGGCCGAGCTCGGCTGCGCGCCGTCCGCCTGCGACACGCGCTCGCCGCTGCCGCTGCTCGAAGTGCTCTGACTGCGCCCCACCCCGCCACCGCCGCCGCTCTCGCTTTGCCGGCCGTCTAGAAAACGCAGGAGCGCCTTGGGCGGACTCGCTCGCTCGCTCGGCCAGCGCGCGTACCGGAGGAGACGCCGTTCTGCAGCGCGGCCCCAAGTTGGTCGACGCTGAAGTGCGCCCTGCCGACTTGGAGCGACGCGGCGGCCGCTGCGAGGCTGTGCTGGTCGTGGTGGTGATGGTGGTGGAGTTGGTGGGGCAGCTGGTGCAGCGGCTGCGGCGCCTGCTCAGGGGACCGGTGCTGCTGCCGCAGCGAACCGTCCACCATGCTCGCACCGTACGTCAGGTCCGCTGCAACGGGCTCTACTTGCATTCCACTCGCGATCATTAGAATACTCTGTCTGTCTACCTTCTTTCAAAACGTATTACAGTAACTTTACAGTAACATGAATTACATGTACATGTACATGTCGTAGGGTCGACCTCTTCATTTTCATTAACACAACACCCAACGGCGTATGTGACGGGTACTTTTGGTTCGCACGCTGTTCAGAGACAGCGCACGCACATTCGTCATGCAAGTGTGTACAGTCAAATTGTATACAGTGGGCGAGTGGGGTCCGCTGGGCAGCTGGGGACGCACAGTTGCGACGAGCGATCTCGCGCTTGACGTAGCCGAGTAGAAGCTGCGCGTAGCACGAGTACATCTCGTCCACTTTCATGACGACTCTGTCCACTTTCTCAGCGCACACCCAAGGCGAATATACAGCTGCGTCCGAAAGAGGAATGCAGCAGCTTCACCCGGCACAGCTCGCTCAACGCTGACAAACTCCTCGTTTTTGTAGCTGGAGAAAAAAGTTGCGGGCCGACGATAAAACGGCTCCCTTTCAGAGTTGGAAAGAAAAGTCAACAGAACGCCGCAAGTTTGCGTTCTGATAAAGATTAAGGGGGTGGGGAAAAGGCAGCCTCAGACGCATGGAACGAGCGGAGAAAAAAGTGTCGCGCGGCGGCTCGAATGGATGACGGCGCGCCGGGCAGACGGCAGCGCGTCCTCGGCTTCAGCTCCCTACCCACGGATGATAACGTCCGCGGAGGGACGGAAGAGGGCTGACCGCGAACGCAATCCCTTTCGTCGATAGCGGTGGCAAAAGCTCGCCGTTCTACGCTGTTAGTAAAAAAGCGCCAGGACGACAAAACAACTCGGAATGCGCGCCAACGCGCTCTGCCGTGCGGTGTAGGCGCGCAGAGCGGCGGCCGCCTCCAATTGTCGGCGCAGAAAGGCCGCAGACATGACGGTAGCAGGAGGTGACAGCGGACTGTCTCGCTTGTTTTGCTGTTTTTCAGCAGAGCCGTCGACGCGGCCGCCATGCAAAAACAGCAGGCGCTCGCCGCGGAACCTTTTCAACGCGCGCCGTAAAAGCGGCGTGCTCACTTCTCTCCTCGGTCGCTTTCTCTGCGGCAGTGCCAGTTCGCCGTGCGGCAAATGCTGTCCATAACCGAACAGAACAAGCGCATTGTGTTCAGTCAGCGTCACTGGTTTCTTTGTTAGGTTCCGCATGTCGCCAACCTCGAGCTCAGTCCTCACCCCTCCGCCGCAAACCCCCCAGTGTGCTCTTCTGCTAGTACTGCGAGTTTTTTTAACACCTTTACATCTCGCTCGCACTCAGGGGACTCAACTCCATGCTAAACAGAGGCAATGAGCACGCTGACAAAAACGATTCGCCTTGAGCAGCTCAAAAAGCCCAAAAAGTTCAGCGCCAAACAAACTAACTGCTTTACATTGTCGGTACCGGCTACCGTACTTTATTTATAGCTAGTGTGAATCAAGCCGAATTCCAATTAGCAGACTCACATTCCCCGATGGTAATTGGGCTTGGATCACAGAGGAAGTTCACAACCGTAGGCAGTGCTTGAGACATGGCAATAAGTGACAAAGATCAAAGAGCAAACGGCAGTGGTCGCGCCGCAGCGGGGCGCGCGCTGATTGGCGCATCTGTCGTTACGAGCGCCGAGCGGTCGAAGCGCAACTGGCCGTGAAGCGTGGGAACCGTCGTCGCGCTGTCGGCACAAAGGACGAAAGGCGTCCAGAAAAACCACCGCCTGTCAGTCGGTCTGCGGAAGTCGACCAGACCACATTTTTACCAAACTGAGACGCCAATCGCTGCTTCCTTCGCATTCGCTGCCTCGGCCAACGCGTCGTCCTCTTCCAATAAGGACCTTGCACTCCAGCACCCCCATGTGTACAAACGTAGCTATTACTGGCACTCTTGTAGAGTGACACACCCATACACAAATTACAGTACAGTGAAGGAGACCCCAGACAGTACAGTAAGAGAGATGCGCATAGTAGAGCGGTAGGCGGGCGGGGTGCAGTGCAGCGTACAGCAGACGACGGCGGACTCACAGTGCGAGTCGAGGGAGTGTCGATTCATGGACATGGTCAGGTTCATGCTGGTAGAGCTCGACCGACCCACCGGCTCGTCCGAGACAGCCAGCGCGAGCTGCTTGTCCGCTCCGCCTCCGCTCGGCCGCTCGCTCCTGCAAACGAGCGACTCGAACACCGACAATGCCCTTCCAGCGCCCCACCCCCCCCCCCACCGCCTCCTTGTATCATCATCAGTCCCAGAGAAGCACTGTTTATGTATCTATCACCAGTCACTCATTACTCGCAGCACAGCTCTTTGAATAGTCGCACACTTATGAACGGGCTCAAAGAACTAGCCATGGGGTTCCAGCGAGTTCGAGACTCCCAACGCTGATGATCTATGCGACGCGAAAGCAAGTTTGAATTACGCACATAAAGTAAGCGAAAACCGTCCGGATTTATTTGAAATGTTTCCGCTGGGCGTGTACGGTGTCAGTATTTACATACGTACAGTAGGAACACAGCGGTCTTCAAGTGGTACAGTATTTCAAAAATTTATTTATCAAAGGAAACTGACAAGTTCGATAAATAAGGAAAATCCAAGCCCAGAATGCTAGTGAACTACACGTAGTAATCGCCAAGGTTCAAACACTGTTGTTTAGCAGACCTACACAAAAGTTCGGTACTTGAAGGCGCCTGTCCACTTTTACAGCAATTTCCGATACAATAGCGCGGTGCATGACAAGTTGAGAAGACAACACGCCGCATGTGTGCTGTGTGTGGTGTCGCATGGTAGGATGCAATGGATGTAGGATGTCGCATGGTGTGTCGCATGGTAGGATGAACTGTGCTAGTCAGCTGTACAGCCCAGCGAATGCAACACAAATTGTCCTGCTAGTGATACTGCTATAGCAAGGGCGACGTCTGGGCGGCGCGGTTGTCCTTACTACGGTACAGATCTGGTGTAGGGTTGGGAAGCGGCGAGCGAGATGGAGAGAGGACGAACGTGGCCGCTGCTAGCAGGCTGGCCCCTGTGGACCTACGCTGATCTGCGGGCAGGCCTGCAGGACCAATTGGGCCGTTTACGAGCGGTGAGCCAATCGCAAAAAGCTAACTCGCGAGTCCACAGGGACTGTAGGGATGTTTATGATCTAGAAAATCTGTCGTCGCCAAGAGCCGCGAGAACGTTGGCTGCGCGAGGGAGGGAGACCGCCCAGCTCGAGCCGCGCAACCAAGCCGACTGGGCCAATGACGAGCCAAGCGAGTGAACGACGCCAGACTCGCGCGAACTGCGCAGGGAAAGAAGTCCCGGTAGTACACGTACTGTACATGTACTTTGCCGACCGTCTCTTGCGGCGGCAACGAGGAAAGCGGGCGCTGCCGCGGATGGTGACCACGATTTCGTCGAGAGGCCCAATGGGCCGCCGTGCAAGGGCGCGACGGTCGCGAAGGGGCCGGGAAGGGTGGGGGGGGGGTGGAGGGCAGGGAACACGACCCGCACGGCGTCGTCGCGGCAGAGTCTGGGAAACTGGCTCGCTTCGTTGGTGGTCTCCATCAGGCCAATCGCGAAGACAAAAGTGTCGGCTGCTTGTGAAAAGCGTCTGGCGTGAGAGAAATTAGCCGCCTGTTTGTGTGCAGTAGCTCTGATTGGCCGGAACAATCGCACGCTAACGAGTCGGTGGAGTTCCATGCGTCAATGGAGACCAAACAGCAGACGTACACCGGAACGCAGGCGGGGCGGGAGCTCACCGTCGTGGCTGCGTCGCGTAGGAGGACGTGGAGAAGGTGGAGCAGCTGCTGTCGAGCGCCAGTGCACGCCGATGTAGTTCTCGAGGAGGAGAGCGGACCGCGGTCTTGGTCCGCACTGCTCACATGGCGGCTGAAACGAGCGAGATCCTGTAGCCTTTAGCGAGCTACATGACGTTGAGGCGCGCGACGCGACCCACGCAGCAAGAGGAGGGGCTCTGCGCTCCGTCTGATGAACGTGGCGAAATGGGTTGTGCGATGAAAAAGTCCGCCGTCGCGTTAAAAACAACTGTGCCACGCATGATGCGTACGCTCGCCGTCGCCGGGCCGGCCTCCGTTGCGGCTGCGACGGCGACCTTGGGAAAAATGGTGGGCCTCGACGAGGTCACAGAATCGCCTCCAAAAACGACGGGCTTCGCCGAGACGCAGACTGGCTGACCTCCAAAAAACTGCTGGGCACCGACAGTGGCAACGCACAAACATCACGGGGCTAAGAAGAGACGCCAATGAACAAAGAACTGACACACACCGCAGCGCAATATTACAATGTGCATTTTGCTGCCGTCGAGCATAAAAGTGGTCGGGCAAAGCAACGGAAGAACGGCACGCAAAAAAAACGTGCACTGGAGCAGGCTGTGTAAATCCACAGAAATGCAACACAATGGCAACTGTGGGCGTGCAGACAAGTAAGTGAGATGTTGCGAGAGCTAGGAAAGAGAAGACGCTCGTTTTCAGACTGGGTACGTTCATACGGGAGAGCCAGCCAGCCAACATCGCGCGAGTTGCACCACGCCGGCGCGCGCCCACGAGTGAGTGGATATTTGTCTGGCGACCGCTCAAACGGCCGACGAGTTGTCGACCGGTGCAACGGTCCAACCGAACCGAATGTCTTTCGTGGAATCCTGGTGTACGTGAAGCGCGCTGCGGACGCCGGACGGCCGAGCTTGCAGCCAGGCTCTGACTCAACAAAAGCAGTCGTCGTTGGATCGGACCCCAATCGCATCGCATATATTAGAAAGGCGGCGCGATCTCGGCCGCTCGCTACATGATTGGCTGCGAAACGCGCACGCGCTCCCTCTCTCTTTCTCTCCCTGCCCGCCCGCCCGCCCCTCCCGCCGACGGCCTCCTTTGGCCAGCGCCGCAGCGCCGCCAGCCGACGGCGCCCCGGCAGCGGCCAGAGCAAGGACGGAAACGGCTCGGCCCCTCTACCGTATCGGGCTGCTTTTTCACTCGGCAGAAAGTCTTTTTTCAGAACGCGCCGCGCGCATAATAATCGTCGTCACCTGCGCCCGACTGCTGCTGTCGAGAACAAGAATACTCGCACGTTTCGCAGCAATCGCACCTGTACGCGCGGTCGGCAACGCGTCCACCGAGAAGGGACACAAGCAGCGGACCGATCGATGATGATGTGGTAGAGGGTCAAACGCATGTAACTGATTGAGAGCAAAACAACGTGACGAACAAACACGACGCCAAGGTTGGCGAGGACAACTGGATGAGCGGCGGGGCGAAGCGGTGACGCTTCCGAGATGGGGCCGCTGTGGTGCGTGCCCTCGTCCTGTCTTCGTTCTGTCGTCCGTCCCTTGCAAGCGCCTCATAATTTCTATCGGCGCGATTCCGAATGGCATCGGCGTCGAAATGGGTCGTCGACGTTTCTTTGTGGCGGTGGGGGCGCCGACGATACGCGGCCCTCACTTGACAGCCGGCGTCACGCGCATACCGTACTCTACTCGGTACAGAGGTGCAGGCGCGGCGCAGAGAACATGCCAGGAGCGCGTGCAAGCGCGCTCCCATGTTCATGCGGTCAAGGAAGCAGGCGCTGCTAATGCCATGCCTGCAGAAACCAAGCAAAGGCGGAAGGCCTTCAAGGACAACCTGGACTTCAGCTCAAGGTGCGCGCCTTGCCCACAATTCACAGCGACGGTTGCTCTAGAGACCGCCTCGGTTCGCAGGCAATGGATGGACACTGAGATGAAACAACGAGAGTCTACGCGCCGTGCTGACGAACGTCTACTTGAACGACTACATGAAGCAGAGCAGAAGCAGAGGGCTACACCAACTCGACGCCTGCATGGAAGCGACCAATTCCGCGACGCAATTGCAGCACAATAATCGATACAGAGGGCGGAGCGAACGCGCCCAGAGCAAGCGTCGCAAATGACAGGTCTACGGCAGTTCGACGAGACTGGAAGCTGCTTCCGGACGAGGATGCTAGCATAATCTAAGGTCAATAGCAAAAGTGGTGAGGCCGTCAACAAGTGAGCAGATTAGTGGTTCGCATTAGAGAGAGGTACAGGTACCTTACACGCAGTTCACACATTGTTTCGCGCACCTCAAGATCGCAGTTAGAGAATTGCGAACAGTACAGCTACAGTAGGAGTTTGCAGGAGGGAAGGTGGAAGGGGGGGGGGCACAAATAATTGAGAGGGAGCTGGTGAAAGAGCGGAACGCAATTCCGAAACTTGTATCCGGATTCAGTCTCGTTTCAGCAACCGTTCAAAAGTTGCAGAGAAGAGAAAAACCGGGCTTGGCACGTACGTACACGTAACTTTCTATTTACGAGTTTCTAGGAACACATGAAGTAAGCCAAGCCGAACAACGAACGTCGCCAAACCCTGCCTCGGGCAGTGTCTGTAGTTGGAAGGACTCTTGCGGCCGGGTGGCAATTGTAAACGCCTCGACCTTAAAGAAGCTGTTTAGCTAGACCTCTGGGAGAGAAAGAACAGAGCGGCGGCAGGCGGTGAATCGAAAAAGGTGCGCTGAGACAGAAGAATTATCTGGACGCAGAAGAAGGACTGGAAGCGCCACGTCGTCGGCGTCGGTGCGCGCTCTGAGTAGAGGGCGGCGCGGTTCACGGGGCGCGTGCAGAAAATATCTGCGGGTTGCTATCTCCAGGAGTGGTGGGGCGCGACGAGGCGGCCGGCGCTGGACTACTGAAGGCGGCTGGCTGGACGGCCGGGCCAGCGCGTCGGCTGGCGCCTCCCTCCTTCCCTCCCTCCGTCTGCCGGCTGGCGCGTGGCGCTGCGCGGCGCGGCGGCCGTCGGCGTCGGCGGCGTTCGGCGGTGCCGCGTGCGCGCGCGCGCCCCGTTCTCGTCGCCGAGTTTGCCTCCGCGCCGCCGAGTGGTCTACGTGCGCGCCGTCAGTGAGCGACGCGTTCTTAGGGGTCGTTTCGCGCCTTCCTCTAGTAATTCATATTTTCCTGCGGCAGGCGACGCCGACAAAGGCGTTGCGACGTCTGTCGCAGACGACAGCCAGTCCGCACGCGCCGTCGGCGGCCGCGGCTCCCTTCCAATTTGTCCTGTTCCTGCTGGTCGCTCGCCGCGTATCGATAGACGCTCTTGCGCGCCCTAGTACCTGTCGCCGCTGAAAACTGTTAATTCTAGGAGGGTCCTCCTGCCTTGTCGTCAAACACGTCAGTCATCGTAAAAGCACCGCGCGCTTTTTTCTTAGCCTCTGCTTGCCCCCCCCCCCCGGCCGCACTTCCCGCGAAATACTTGCTCAAAAGAGAGTAGTTTTTTCAGACTAGTCGCCCGCCACACTGTGTTACAACGGACGACTACGGTTTATTTGCAGTCTTAAAAAAAGTATGCAATGCAACAGCGCCACAAATTAGACGAAGCGCGAAGAGCAATCATGGATGTTGACGAGTCGAGGCGTGAAAAAGCGCAGACGCGATCAAAGCTTCTCGCAAGAAGGCCGCTTCTGTACGTAGGGAGAGTCTAGGGCTTGGGGGGCAGCGGTAGCCGGCGCGCGAGTGTCGACCAGTTCGCGCGCCCACGGCTTCTCCGACTGGAACGGCAGTCGCGCGATGAAAAATGGCACCGAGGCAGCTGTTTTTTGAAAGCCTTTTGCCGCGCGCCAGTCGTGAGGAGTCACTTGTGTATCGGCGGGTCGGCGCGCCAACTCGTCGAAAAGACGGAGGAGCGGGAGGAGCAGCAGCGCTCTGCTAGCCGCCGCTCGAGAGGGACCGGGCCCAAGAGAAAAGAGGCAGGCGGACCGACCACTTGAGCTGCGAGTCGAGACAAGTTGGCCGACCAGCGTCCGCCCTGGATGGCACCGCGCTCGCGCCTCCTCCTAGCCAGACCAGATGCGCGCCGCTTTGATAGACTACCGCCGAAGATGCGCTAAAAATTACTGCATTTCGGCAAAGCTAAATCAGCGTCGGCCACGCTAAGCGAGTTGGGCACATCCATTGCGTCTCAGCGACCACCCATGTCTCCAGCGGCCCTGGACCGGCGGCCATGGACCAGCGGTGCATGATCAACGGAAACGAGTGGTCAAGGAACAAACAGCTGTGAAACCTCCCAGTGCGCTCTTCCTTCCATTGACAGCGCTCAGTTCGCGGCAGACGGTATTATAAAATTTGTTCGATGGGTGCCTGTTCTTTTGAAAAGAATACCTGCAGTGCAATGATGCCGTGACAGTGTTGCGATAAAGCAGGGCCGAGGGCACAAAAAACAGGTCGGTTCTGCTCGACTAATGAACGGGACAATTTTCGACGGCCAAAGATAGCGTTCTCCGAAGACTCTGGAGAGGTGTCCGCCGAGGATGCGGGTCATTTGAGGGGAAAAAACGCGGCTGCTGGAATTACGACACGGCGGGTGAACGAACGCGGAGCGTCGCCGGCTGCAGCGAGCCGACTGGCCGTCCCTTTCCTAAACGTCACTCATAACAATGGCGGCCGCCAGACGGGCGGCGCAGCCTCTTGGGAAGCTGAAAAACGAGTGGATGCAACATGAGCTGAAAGGGTCTCAAGCACAGCGGTAATCAATCGAGCGCGGCCGCGAGTCCGCGGCGCGCGCGCAGTCCAGCTGTTTTCCAAAGAGCAGACTCCTCTGTCTGACGGAGGTCGGCCGTCGCTGGTCGTAGCCAATCCACCCACAGACCGCGGATGGGGGGGGGGGGGAGAGGGAGGCAGAACAAGACGGTATGTATGCTCAACGGCGAGGACCGTCGCCTACAAACTGACAAGAGCAGCTACAATCGGAGACAAGTATAGCCTCTGTAGTACAAGCCAGCACGACTGCCGCGGGCGCTCTACACATCGTTGTATGCATTCTGCAGCGCGGACTAGCTGTCAGACCTAAACTAGAGCCGAGCCATAAGCTGTAAGCTGATTAGGTATCTCAGTGGGCCGCGAGCCCGCGACATGGCGCAGATCCCGGAAAGCGGCCAGCCGCGCCGCCGGGAGACTGCGAGAGCCGAGCAGCGCGCAGTGCGTGGACCGGAGCGCGCACGTGAACGAGAGCAATGAGCTCGTAAAATGCTAGGCGGTGCTTATCGCTCGCACGTACGCTTCCCCGCCAGCCGCCCGGTCGTCGGCCGATGCTTGTTTTGCGCGCCGGCCGCGGTCCCGTCCGCCTTCCTCCGGTCGGCTGCACCTCGTGGCCCACAAGCACGCGGCCGTTGCTCACCGCTGCTTACACGCCGACACCGTGGCCGCGGCTGCGCGTCACACGCCGACGCGCACTGCCGCGCTTCCTGTACCGCCTCCCACCCCCCCCCCGTCAGTCCATCGCACTCAAGTAGCGGGCGCCGCGCGCGACGCGCTGTCTGCTGCTGCACCGCCATCGACAGCTGCAAGGCCACACAGCTATTCTCAGTTCCGCTGCTTGTCAAATTTTGAACTTGTACCTCTACATCGGGCAGCAATACAACAGCAGTGTAACTAAATACCTAATTGGCTACGGTACACAGAGTTGATTCATGCAAATAACTCTACATGTATTGTACTCCCATAATTAATTAAGCAAGACACGAGAAAACACGGGACAGCATACGTGTTTCCAGTGACTGGTCGACAGGTCAACGGGGAGACGCAGTTGAGCGCTTGAAGCGACGAGCCAACAGAAACTGGGCCGAACTCTGTGAGGGGGCGTGTTCGAACAGTGGCTCTCTTCTGTCGCCCTTTCAGACTGCTGCCGCCGCCGTCGCCGGCGCCCCCAGCGCAGCGCCCTCCTCGGTTCTTCGCTAACGGCGGCCGCTCGCCGCTACCAACGGCGGCCTGCACTCTCTGGGGACGCCAACGCTTCTTTGGCACCGGCCGGGCCCTCCTCGGCCCGCTGCCGGTGACGGTCCGTCGGCAAAAAGTGGTTTCGCTCGCCGATGTTCGCAAGGAAAAAATACTCGCGGCGGCCACGCTGCGAATATCGATTGAAGAAGCCGACCGCCGTCCCGCCGACAGCTAGCGGCCGTTCCACTTCGTTGTTCCGTCGGTCAAACGGAGGCGCGTGCACCCAAATGGCGGAAAAACTTGTCTCCAGCTGTCTGGGCTTGTAGCGGCGCCACACACCCACGCACACACATACACTTTCTCCCTCATCTAACTAGGGGCTTCCCAAGAACTTGCAACGCCGCGATGGTCTGTGTAAGCATCTGTGCCGCTGTGCGTCGCCCTAATCAAACGACCCACTCGCCAAAACAACAGCAAAATCAATCAGAGAAACAGTTCGCCATCATTCAGTCGTTTTTTTTTTCTACTACAGTCGACAAAAGTACTACAGTACACTACAGTACTACAGTCGACGACTCAAGTTGAGTCACTCAGCCAAACTATGTTGTACGTATGTACAGACGATGACACGTATGCACACGCGCGCGCCTACTCGGCCTTGGGAGTACAATTAAGTTCACCAGTAAGAGTTCTTCTCACACAATAACAAGCGCACACTAGATGTAAGGCGGGTATGCGCTTGCGCAGCATCTAATGTACTTGTCGTAATGTCACCGTAATACTCTATCATCAACACTCGGCTGACAGGCTGGCAGACTGGACTGACAGTTTCGGTTGAACTCCTTTCTCGAGTCGAGCGTGCGTGAGAGAGGCGACCGAGCGTTGAATGGCTGCAACCAATCTTCGCTTTGCACACACTCCATTTCCAACGAAGGAATCGCGCACTAAGAAATATTTGCGCGTCCTACCGTACTTCTCACTTCGGCAACCGTATTCCTCACCTTCGAATTAGGACATTAGCACAAGGCGGAATTCGGTCTCCGCTTGAATGAAGTAGCATTTTGAGTTGTGTGTGATCATGAAGGAGGAAGGTGTGGAGAGTTCCTTACTTCTGTGGAAGCACCGTCTCTTCTTTGAGCGTTGCTTGCGACTTTTTCCGGAACAGGCCCAAGCACTGGACTCGAACAGGTCGTCATTGGATGATTGGATCTCGTGCCCTATGCGGCCTGTTGTCACGGCTTTCCTTTTCAGGATGACGTTGCTCTTCTTCATCCTCTCGGCTCTCGACGTCATGGGCATCGTGGAAGAGTGCTGCGGAGCGGAACGGTCGCGCCTCGTCGACTGGATCTATTCCCTGCAGCTGACGCCCAACGAAGGTCCGTAGGTGTCGTCAGTTTGGATCTGGACTGCTGGACTGCGTGCTGCTTGACAGTCTACTACTCCACCCACCCACCCACCTGCCCACCCCCTCCCTACCCCGCCTCCGCCGGACATTCATTGCGCAATGTACTTCTCCAACTACAACACCACTGTTAACGACGCCGGATTCAAGTGGGACTGCGGCGGTCCGAGCGGACTGTTCACGCACGCGAGCGGCGTGCAGACGGCGGCGCGTCTCAACGCCTTGCTCGGCGGCGCCGCCGCCGACGGCCGTCCGTTGGCCGAACTGCGACAGACGGAGCCGCTGCGCCCCCTCTTTGGCGACTCCATCGGCTGCTACGGTGCCGCGATCGCCGACGAGCGATTGATGGCCGGCAGACGCGGCCTCCTGCTGGCCGAGCGGCCGACGTCGCTGGCCTTCTGGAGGTGCTACTCGGCCGTGGGCCGACGTCTCACTCAGCTCTGCTTCGCGCGTCCTGGTCGCGACGAGGCGCGGCTCGCCGCCTCCGTCGAGACGTCGGCCGACGTGAAAGAGTTGCGGACGGTGGGCGAGCGCCGGCTACTCGTCTCGCAGAAGGACGGCCTCGTCCTCTACGACCGCGACCGCCTGCGCGACCGGGTCCTCGTCCACGGACAGGAGGCGGCGCTGCTCGAGCCCAATCCCTTCGAGGAGCGTCAACTTTTGCTCTCACGCAATCTGACGACGCTGCGCCTCTACGACATCGAGCGCGGCCAGCGCCTCGCCAAGCTGCTCAACAAAGAGCAAGAGAGCGAGAGCGGCCCATTCTACGTGACGGATCTGCTCTGGTCGGACCATCCTCACCGCGCCTTCGTCTCGTCCTCCACCGGCGTCTTCCTGCAGGACCTGCGCGTTCCCACGCTCGCCGTCCACCAGAACGCTTCCTACATCTGGGAGCTCGTCACGCTAATTTGCTTCTCCTTTCATTTGTTCCATTGTTAAACGTCAGCGGTAGCAAGTGGTCTTTAGAAGAAGTGCTCTTGAGTCGTGAAAGCTGGATGAACAGCAGTGCACGAAGTGCCTAAGAGGACCGGCGCGTGGCGACCTCCTCAGGCGCATCGATTTCTCGAAGACGGAAGACGTCGCGGGGACGCGCTTCTATTCGGTGCCATTGCGCCTGCTGCGCTTGCCGCGCGACGACGACCACAAGTTGCTGGCGCTGAGCAGGACGACCGTCCGGCTCCTGGACGCGCGTCGGACGGACCGGGCGGTTGTGTGCGTGGAGCACTGCCGCTCCAAGGGCCCCAGTTGCCTGGCCGTGCGCCGGCGTCCGCTGCGCGTCCACGGCGGCCGACTCGTGTGGCCGCTGCTGGCGGTCGACGGCGAGAGAGCGGCCGTCGACTGTACGTCGCTGTGCGCGACGACCGAGGGCGAGGAGGCGCTCTACGCCGCCTACCAGTCGACGTTCTCCCTCTCGCTCGTCCGCCCCATCTGCTCCTGGACGGCCTGCCACTCGGCCGCAGCGGACGGGGCGCGGTGGGACGTGGCGGCGATGCAGCGCCTGGAGGCCACCAGGTTCCGCTGGGCTGGCCTGGCACTGCTCGACGGCGCCACCGACGATGCCGCCGCCACCGACGTCCTCCTTATGGCCGACAACGGCGACTTGTTCGTCACGCCCATCCGATTCCACTCCTACAGCCAAAACGAGCACCTGCCGATCGAATATAAAGACGACCTCATCGCTGACTGGACGGTGCCCATTTTGCCACCGGATGGCATTCACCTTTTGTTCGACGAGCATTCTTAAACAGAAAGCTATTGGGCCGGGGGGGGGGCTGTATACCCAGTCGGCAGGTGGCAAACTTGGCCTAGACATATGCGATGCAGCGCCTGCCTGGTAGGCGGGGTGCCGAGCTGGTGGACCTTCGTGGGCGGCTCCGTGCGTCCGATGGCCCCGCTGGGGACGGAGAAACCCTTTGGAATGGAGAGGAGGAGGAGGAGGGGGCGGACGCTGCTGAGTCGACGGAGTCGCTGTGCGGGTCGTGTCTGAATGCGCCGGTCGAGCCGAGCGCGGCGAACTCTGCGGCCATGGAACTCGGCGACCTCGACGCCATCTGTCGACCGATCGACAGGACGGGCCCGCTCGCTCGCCGCGTCCTCGACATCTTCGGCGTCACTCAGGCGGACGACGCCAGCACGATTGACGAGCAGGCGATTCGCGGCGTTCTTGGCGTTGTTGACAGTGCGACGAGTGCGCTCGAGTAAAGCAGTCTTCACTTTGGAGGGGACTTGCTTGGTAGAGACTGAGTGTACCATACGGTTTGTGTCTATGGAGTTCCTTACCGGCCATTGTCGCTCAGATGGCGTCGGCGGCTTCCGTGGTTCCTTTTGCACGGCGCCAAAGTCGGCAGGGGAGGTTGGTGGTCGCTACGACCTGGCGCACCTGGCGCAGAGCTACGCGGCGCTCGGCTCTCTTCTGATTCTCGGAGACGACCTCAGTCGCGTCCACCGGAAGCCCCTGCTCGAGGCGGTCAAGCGCTGTCGTCAGCCGGATGGCAGGTGGGTGGAGCGAGCGGCGTTTCTTGAGACTCGTAATGCTTCGGCGCGACCGCAGCTTCTCGGCGACGGAGGAGGGCAGCGAGCACGACATGCGCTTCGTCTACTGCGCCGCCGCCGTCGCCTACATTCTCAACGCCGAGCGGACCATCATCGAGGACTCCACTCTGCGCTTCATTCGTCGCAGCCTCGTGAGTCGCGCGCTCTTTTTTTCTTTCTTCGCTGTCGTCGTTGGCACTCGGACCTCGACCTTGTAGACGTACGACGGCGCCTTCGGCCAGGCCCCAGCTAACGAGGCGCACGGTAAGTCGCGTCGCTCGACTCTCAAGCGCAAGTTTGGGGGGAGCGCGTGGTCCTTTTGCAGGCGGCTCCACCTTCTGCGCCGTGGCGAGTCTGGCGCTGCGCGGCGAGCTGTCGGCCGGTCGACTGCTGTCGGAAGGGGAACTGGAGCGTATCCGACGCTGGTGCGTCTCCCTGCAGACGACCGGCTTCCACGGCCGAGCCAACAAGGCCGACGACTCGTGCTACTCCTTTTGGATCGGCGCCACGCTGACGGTGCCTTGCGCTTTCCCTCTGCGCAAGGCGAGGCATGACAGTGCAGATGCTGGACGCGGGAAAACTGGCGGACGCGGAGGCGCTGCGCTCCTTCACGCTCTCGACGCAGAGCTGCGTCGTCGGCGGCTTCGCCAAGTACCCGGATTCAGATCCCGGTACGAGCTTTGCGCGGTCTCGCGCGAGGAGGCTGTAGTACTCGTACGGCACGTGCGCGTGTCTCGTTCAGACATTCTGCACAGCAGCTTTAGCTTGGCCGGATTGGCACTGCTGGGCGAGCCAACGCTCAAGCCGCTTTACCCTCAACTCAATCTTACAATGACCACTGCGGAGCGTGTGACCTCGGTGCGTAGTCGATTTGCTGCTGCCTCAGACTGAATCACGTTGTCAACCCAGCCGTATGCTCTCAGCCATCAGTGGATACGCTCGAGCGCGGTGTCTCTCTCTCTGTGCAAAAGGTGCCTCCGTCGCTTTAGTCGTCTTCGTTTAGGTTGGGCGCAGTAGCGCCCGGCACCCTTGGATAATAAACGTAGACGGCACAGGAGCGTCGCTTCGCAGTGGCGCGGCTGGCGGCGATGGCCGGCGGGGGCTGACGTTCGCCCTCCTCTCCCTCTTCTCCCCCCTCGTCGTCGTCGTCGTCGTCGGTGGCAGCGTTGTCGTCCGCGTCGGCGTTGTTGTTGCTCTCCGTGCGACTGCGCTCGTCAGCGGCGTCGTCGGAACAGTCGTCTCCGAGTCCGAGCAGGCTCTGGGAGCTCGTTGTCTCCTGACGGAATTCGGGCACAGAACCCACGGTCGTAGTCTGAACTTCGTAGTCGTCGAGCTTTTTGAATTTCGATCGCGACCGTGTCACACCTCTTCGTCTGTGGAGCGGAAGAGGGCGAGAATGTCGAAGCCGAGCGGAACGGTGCCGACGAGTATGGGGCAGTGGATGTTCAGATAGGCGCCCACGTCCACGAGCACCGTGTAGCTGACCTCGATCAGCCTCGTCCGGATCACGGGCGGCATGGGAGGCAGAGCGCCCAGCGTCACGTCGTTCACCACGACATTCTCGAGCGGCTCTTGGGAAAGCGGACTCGCACGATGCGGTGTACACGCGCACGCGCCACTTACTCAAGTCGATCTTCGTCTCCATTGTGCAAACCACTTGCCGACTTTCGTGGCGGGCTGAAAGGACCGGCCTTTCGGCGCGACCCCCGAGCCAAGCGTGTGTTACACGAATACCGTACCTTGGAATTTGGCGAAGGTGGTCTGTCCAACGTAGGCGACGGTTTGCACGAGCGTCACTTGAATCTTGTCGACGCGCTTGCTCGACGCGTTCCTCACCGCGATCGCCAGCTGCACCGACTCGCCCGGCACGAAGCCGCTGCAGTGCCAGCGGTGTCGCATCGCCTCTCCCGACTGCCGCATCCGACAAGCTGAACCTTTTCGCCATTTCCACGCTGGCCGACACCTCGCCGCGGCCGCGCCAGCAGCACGAGATCTCGGTGCGCTCGCGCAGGTGCACCGCTTCCGCTGCGTCTGCGCGGTCGCAGACATTTGTACTGGCACCTCGCCAACAACAGAAAACGGTCCCACCCAACCTGGGCAGTCGTTGAGGTTGGCCATCGCGATCACGGTGAAGCGACGCTTGCACTGACGTCGAGGCAGCAGACGTCGCTTACCCTGTACGATCGCTTCCACGTAGTACCTGCACGCGAGCGAAACCGATGGAAAGTGCGCGATTGGGCGAGAGAGAGTCGACCGAATCGCGCCGTGGCTGCCCTCGAAGGAGGAGGGAAGCTGCGGCTCCAGTTGGTAGCTGAAAGGGATGCTGTGCTCCGTGCCGGCCGCCAGAGTCGACTCCTCGACGTGAAGCTCGGCGCTGTCCTCGAGGCAGATGTCTTCGCCCAGGTACGTTGTGGCCGTTTTGCCTGAAGTCGTCAGCAAAACGTCTCCTGAGCAGGAGTCGCGCGTCGCGCGACGACCGTGTCTTTTGGACCACTCGGTGAAGACGCGCCCTTTGACCTTGACGGAGAGTTCGTCGAGGGGCAGAGGGCGCGCCGACCGCAGCTGCAGATGGCCGCGAACGGTGCTGCCCGCGAAAAAAGCGCCCAGCTCATTGCTCAGTCGTAGGCTCAGCTTCATGTCGTGTTGTCGGACTGCGCTCGCGCTCAGTCACACTAGTCACTGCCTGCGCCAGCGTATAGGCCGCGCCGTGACACACTCGACATTCGTCTTTTGTTAGCGTGCCTTTGAGTGACCAAATCTGATTGGGGCACCCCATATTCTTGCGAAAGCCCGCACAGCTGAGGACAGTACGCGTCACAAGGAAAAATTACATTAGCCTTGGCAACGAACGGTTGCTTTGCTGATACGAAAAAATATTTTTTGCTGGACTTTCGACGTCCAGTACATACCGTAATTGAAACTGCTCTACAATGAAACTTGCAGTTCACGCGTGGAACTCGTGACATGACATGTAGGTATTTGTGTTGTTGACTCCGACGTTCTCACGGTGTGTAGGAGACACGTTCGGGCAGCGAGAGAAAACTTGTTGGCGATGGCACCGACTTCTGTTTGTAAGGGTGGGCGGCGCGCTGCCGCGTCTGCCCAGCGACGTAATGCAGCACAACGGCGGCCTACGACATGACGACGGCGGCGGCACTTCGGCGCCGCTGACACTTCGATTCGAACAGTACGCTCAACAGTGTCGTTACATACGCTGTACGCACTAACCGCCGAGACTCGCGCAAGAGAGTGACAGTGAGACCCAAACTGGCCCCATGGACATGTCCCATGAAGCAAACGAACCGGAGGACAGTCCGCGCCGACCCACGCCCGTCACCATCGACATCAACTCGACGCCACAGCCGCGACGACGAGCGGTCGCGTCCTCGCCCGAGAATCCGTGGCCGGAACTTCAACTAAGCGGCGTCAACGGCGCTAACGGATCGCCGCTAACCGGCGCCGGCTACCTGCCCTCCGCGAACGCGCTTCAGCTGCCGGAGGCGGCGTGGAAGGTGGGAGAAGCGCGCCTGGCGGTTCTCCGACACTATCGCATGTCTTCAGGAGGCGCAAGCGGCCGACACGCAGGCGCAAAGGAGCGACAAGCCGCCGCCCAAGTACAGCGACTTGTTTCTAAAGTCGGACATCCATGGTCTGCCCGAGCTGTACGAGGCGGACAACTCCAGCTGGAAGCTTCTTTGGCTCGTTATCGTGCTCGGCGCTACGTACGTTCAGCCCAAACGTTACGTGGCACACGCGTTGACCGGTCCGTCACGTAAATGGTTTAAGCCTGTCCGACTACACAGTACTTTTCGGTAATTACAACCTTTTGTTGACGCAATACACGAACGAACAAACGAACGAACGCAAACACACAAAGCATGCAACAAAAGAGACTGATTCTAGGGGGCTGCTGGTAGTGGAGCTGTACAAGACGTGGTTCGAATTCAACGACAATCCAATCTTAACAACTTACAGCATCGTCACAGACGACGCTGTCCAGTTCCCAGTCATCTACATTTGCCCGTCCAACCCGCTTCATCTCAAGCAGCTGAATGAAACGACCATGAACGAAGACTGGTACAGGAGCATGGGAACAGACTCGATCGAAAAACGGCTCGTCGATGGACAGGTCAGCAGCTCGGTGTAAGTAAACGCCAGAGCATGACCGTTTAGAAAGCGCATTCGACGATTATAGTTCGACATAACGAAGGGATTAACAAACGTTCTCTCGAGCAAGTCTAGCTTCTGGGAAAAGATACGAAGGAAGATAGTAAAACAGGAAGGGGACTTAGCCCCTGGGTCCGTTGACGCAAGTGGATGGTACCCAGAGGATGTTCAAGAGTACTTCGAAGAGTTCGGCTACCCAGTCGAGTCGCTGTTCAAGGTCTGTTCGCAGCCGTCGTCGCAGCTCCTCGTCTGGGCGTGGTGACAGCGACGAGCCGACGCTGGCAGGAGTGCTCGTTCAACGGCCAGCCGTTCGAGTGTCGCGAGCGCGTCGAGTCCGTCTTCGACGCCCAGTACGGCAAGTGCTTCCTGCTGCGCGTGGGCGAGCGCGAGCGGCAGACGGCGGCGGGCGTGGGCCTGAGTCTGCTGCTCTCGCTCGACGTGGAGAACGCCTACGAGACGCCGCCCCTATTCGACGGCTTCATCCTCAAGATCGCGCAGCAGCACGACCCCGCGTCCACGCAGAAGATCGTGCTGCAGCCCAACACCTACTCCGTGGTCAACCTCGAGGCGCGCAAGTACGAGCTCATCGAGCGCCTCCGTCTGCTCGGCTCCTCGCAGCGCTGCACCAACCCGGACAACGTCGACCTCGACCACTTCTTCCACGTCCGTTTCCTCTGTCGTTCCGTACCTGGAAGTACTGGGACAAGGGCTGCCCTAACCTGGGACATGTATGCACCACAGTCCCTACCAAGCGCACTCCAAGCACTACGAAGCATCAAAGATTTTTCATTCCTTCCAGAATGATAAAACTACGGGGTGTTGCGGCCATTTCGGTGTATTTGGACCATAATGTACCCAACATACACCCAAACAAGTCACCATTCATTTCCCCCAACTTTCCCTACCTAACGTTTGGATCCACCGAGCCTCACTGCTCAATGCCTACTACCGCATTTTCTCTAATAGATTGGCGGAAACACAGACGATTCAACTGATTGAGCATTACAGACTCACGCATACGGTGCAATCACTGTCAATTTTTGAACACCTCACAGTGGGACTAAGCCGGTTTATTGGAGTAAATACGGTAGTGATAATGAATGCCTCGAGGCACAGTGCACGACTGCAGGTGTTGCAAGGTCCGATGACGCGCGACATGTGCCAGTTCGACTGTCTGCAGCGCGTGGCCGTGGAGCGCTGCAACTGCATCCTTCCCGTCGACAAGCGCTTCGTCAAAGACGACGTCTACCGGCGCTCCACGGACGGTGCTAACACCTCGAGCCTTCTGCCTGACGCGGCCGCCAACGACACGCTGCTCTTTTGCACGTTGCCCGTGAAAGAAAAGTCGCACTCATGGGCGGCCGCTTGAGGCCGGCACTGAGGCGAATGGGTTGTCGATTATGTTGCAGGTGCGTCGCGGAAGCAATGAAAGTGGAAGAGATTCAAGACGCGACGAAGGAGTGCACCTCAAAGTGCAAAATTCAGTGCGAGTTCTGGCGCTACAAATCCGAAGTGTCGGCGGGCCAGTTTCCGTCTGCGATGCTCGCAACGTGGATCAGCAGCGACGACAAATACCTTAAAATCAAGAACAAAGACAAGCCCATCGTGAGAGCCCGAAAAGTCAAAACGTATGACGACGCGAACAAGCACTCAGCGTAACCAACAACCGCGAGCGTATGTTCAGGCCTTCCGCCGTAGACACTACCGAAGCGAGCCCCACCAACTCCTCATTGCCGACGACCACTAGAAGGCCCATAGGCAAGTTGTCGGGCCGTGGCCGCTTTGGTGGTAGAGGACTGCGCCTCCGTCGACCCATTCCCAAGCTGACGCCCCGCCCAAAGAACACTCGAGCAAAGGAAGCAAACGACACGGAAACCGGGTATGTTCGTTTTCTTGCGTTGATTCATGTCCTCTATGCGTTGTGCACTACATTGGGGGAGGGGGCGCTTATTCACTCAAGTGGTATTCAGAGAGCGGGGCGGGGGTACTGGAAGAGCAGATTCCAGATTGGTGCTAGCCCGTATAACGGATGTGACGGCAAGTCATAAGCTCAACCTCCGTAACGACCACGAAGTGGCTCAACGACAACAAATTTTCTTGGGTCAAAAGAGGAAAGACCTAGCATTGAGCGGCCAACTCAACGCATGAGGGAGGCACAGCGAACGCTGAGGGTAGCGCGCACCACGGACGTGTGTTCAGGCGCTCGGAGGCGACGACGCCATCGAGGCCCACTACGTCGTCACAGCGGACGTCGACGAGAAGGCGTATTGGGAAGCTGTCGGGCCGCCGGTTTGGTGGCGGCGGACTGCGCCTCCGTCGACCCATTCCCAAGCTCACGCCCCGCCCCAAGATCACTAGAGCAAATGACGACACCTCGACCGAAAATGCAACTACGCTGTACGTTCGTTTCGTTACGATTAGTTCGTCATGTGTTGTTATTGTTGGGTGCGCGCGTGTAGTGTTGTTACGATCTCGTACTCGCCGTTTCAGATTAGCTGAACAGTATGACCATCGCAAAACGCAAAATGCCGTCTTTAGGTCAGACGCGCGTCAACCGCCAAGAGAGAGTGTCGACGGCGGGACAACTACCGCGAAAATGCGCATTGGAAAGCTAACGCGTGGTCGTGTCCACGCCTTGCTCGGTCCCTCTTCTCCGACGTCAGTCCAAGAGGAAGGGTCGAGAAAGGCGGCTTCAGAAGAACACCACCAGGATCCAGACCAGACCCCGCCTCTCACAGGGTCTGACGCAGCAGGAAGCGTCATAACCCACGAGCGTCGCAAACGAACCGACCTCCCAGTTTCTGGTTGGAAAAAGGAGCAAGACGCCGCTGCACAGGCGGCGAACTTCAATCCTAATCTTCGATGGTTTGAGGCACAAATGGAGATTTACCTGGAAAAGACACTGGGGAAACTCTACACTTGTGACCCGGCACACCCAAAACGCTTAGAGACCGCTTCTCCCGAAGGGAAAGCCGACTGCGAAAGAAGAAACAGGGCCGCGGAATTTCTCAAGAGCGGCACGCTCATGGTTGACATTGCCTTTCCACAACTCGAGTACGTCTCCATCTGGCAGGTGCGTTCCGGCCCTCTCATGTCACGCACGCACGCACGCACGCACGCCGTCAGCGTTACTACTACAACACGCGGCCACCACGACGCACAGGAGCCGTCGATGACGTTTTCATCGTTCGTGGGACAAATCGGCGGACACGTGGGACTCTGGCTGGGAGCGTCCATTATCACAGTGAGTGCGTGACAGCGCGGCCGCTGCCGCAGCGATGCCGATGGCGCCGCCTCCAGATGATCAAGTTCTTGCTGCTCTGCTGCCCCATCTGCTGCGCGTCGGCCAAGAAGAAAGTCGGCTGGCGGAGGGGGGCGGTGGCAGCGGCGCCGCCGAGGGAGAGATCTTCCTCCCGGGCCCCGGACAAGTACAACCCGCCAACGGTCGACACCGCTGGCGGCTGGCCGACGAACGGGCCTTTCGGCACCGAGCCCCAACAGAAGAAGTCCCTCCGCTTCTGATGCGCACGCGATCTGCTTGCCGCACCAATTGCCATTTTGGTGCGGATTATGTATTGAAATAATTCCAGGCATTCATATTTAGCTAGCAGCGGCCAACCGAACGGGGGGGGTGGGGGGCTGTGGCCCCCCCCCTCTTTTTCCACCCCCCCCCCCCTCCCCCCCCCCCCCCCCCCCCCCTCCTTTCTCCTTTTTTCTTCTAAAAATGTAACTGTTGGTGTTTTTCAGTGCTTTTCAGTGTAAATGACCAAAAACATAAATAACACTTACACCCCAAACAAAAAACAAAACAAACACCCCCCCCCCCCCCCCCCCCCCCCCCCCACCCCCCCTGTCCAGGCCGTATTCGATATGTTGTAGCTTTAGCAGCGGCGCCTACAGTAGTTGCACATAATACGCTGTACAGTTGTAGTTGCACAGTTTAACGGTGGGATATCAGACGTAGTCGCAGGTGCAGAGCGGCGCGTCGCAGCAGGGGACGACTAGGTCGGTGAAGTGGCCGAGCTGCTCGGGCCGCGCCTCGGCGGCGATGGAGCGCAGCAGCGCGCCCGCCCGCCTGGCGGCCTCGTCGAGGAGGCGCGCGGGGGGAGACAGGAGGGGGAAGCGCTCGAAGGGGTCCGACTCCAAGTCGAACACGAGCGGCGGCTCGCGCCTCTCGAGCTGCTCGTCGGGGCAGGTCTGACTCACGTACCAGTCGGAGAGCGGCTTTCCCCCGGGACAACGGTAGCCCGACGCGTCGCTGCTCTCGTTCACCAAGGGACTCGTCCACCAGTGGACCTTGAAGCGGCCGCTGCGCACGGCCATGAGGCGTCGGTTGCAGAAGTAGAAGAGGGGCCGCTGGTCGAAGAGGCGCTCGGCGCTGCACGTCTCGCGACCCAGGAGGCAGTCGGCGGTGTCGACGCCGTCCAGCACGCGCTCCGCGTCGCCGTCGCCCTCCACCGCGCCCGCGAGTCTCTCGAGCGTGGGCAAGAGGTCGAGCGCCGACAGGGGCGCCTCCGACACCGCCCCCGCAGGCACGACGCCCGGCATGTGCGCGATGAACGGCACGCGAAAACCCCCTTCGTAACTGTTCGACTTTCCGCCTGCAAGAAAGGCGGCTCGTCGAGCGACGGCGTGGAGCGGTGAAAGCGGCGAACCTTTCAGTCCTCCGGTTGAGCCTCCGTAGTTGCAGAGTTCGCGGTGAGGGCCGTGATCCGAGGTGAAGAGGAGCAGCGTGCTCGCGTCCAGGCCGGCCGCCACCAACGACTCCCTCACCTCGCCCACCGCCCACGCCATCTCCGCCAGATTGTCCCCGAACAGCCCTCAAAGGCGACGACGGCGATTGCGCTTCGGTGACTCCTCACGACAGGCAGGGACTCTGGGGAAGGACCGTTCACCTCTGCTCGAGGAGTTCTTGAAGGTCGGAGAAGCGAACTGCGCCGAGTGGACGTGGGGAAAGGAGAAGTAGAAAAAGAAGGGCCGCCCGTCACGGCTGGTCGTGTCGAGGAATGCATGCCAGTCGGCGATCAGTCGAGCGGTGAGCGTCTCGAAGCGAATGGGCTGCTGGACGAGCCGCTCTCCGTGGTAGAGGAAGCAGCGCCGATTGTCGGCTGGCTCGCTCCTGAAGAACTGAAAGCGGCCTCGTTCGAGGAGGGCAGCACAGCGGACGGTTGGAGAGACGCACTCCGCTCTCGTCGCACTCCCACAGGTTCGAGAAGGGCAGCAGCGTGCCGACGAAGTCGAAGCCGTGCCGAGAGGGCAGATGGGTGCCGTCGGTGCGGTTGAAGGCGTTGAGGCCCAGGTGCCACTTGCCCACCATGCCAGTCCGGTAGCCGGCCGAGCGCAGCGCCTCCGCCAGAGTTCGCTCCTCGGCCGGCAGTCCGCCGCTGTCCGACTCCGTGAACACGCGCCGGCCGCCGCTCACGCCGATCCGCTGCGCGTACCGACCTACGCGCGTCCACTCCACGCGTAAATCGTGAGGGATGGGGCGGGGGAATGAATTTGTCCACGTGAACTGTCACTGAAAGGGCCCAAGGCGCGTGGTCTAGAGACGCCACTTGTAGCGCACCGGTGAGGAGGGCGGCCCTGCTGGGGGAGCACATGGAGTCGGCGGCGTAGAACTGCGTGAAGCGGAGTCCCCGCGCCGCGAGCTCGTCGACGGCGTTGCCGCTCTGCGTGGGGTGTCCGTAGCAGGCCAGGTCCCCATAGCCAAGGTCGTCGGCCAGCAGCAGCACCACGTTCGGCCGATCGCCGTCCGCGATGCACTGACCAGTCTGAGGCTCGCGGCCAACGCCCCCACCCGCAGCCCCGAAGAAAGGGTGCCGCTCCCAAGAGCCGCGAAAGAACTGGCGCGCTCCTTCAGCAGCAGGCGCCACCACAAACAACAGTGTCGACAACGCCGCAGTGCACAACCGCCAATGGGGAAGTGGTCGAACTGGTAGCATTGATTGACTTTCTCTCAGCTGTCCCACAATAAATTTGGCAGACACAATAAATATAAGGCGCAGTGCGGACCTCCAGTAGTAGTAGTCTCCTTGCTAGTTGAGTTAGGGGGGCGCGTACACTATCAGTTTCAAAGAGTCGGGACGTTGTTCAAAATTGTAGTTGCACATTGTATAAGGTAACCATGAGCATTAAGGCTACGGTAGCTGTTTGCGTTTCATGACAACGAGAGTTCGGTTTTCACATTCTACTGCACAATGTACGTACACCTATAAACATTTGGCTCAAGCGCCGCACACTTCTATTCTTGCATCTTGCTAAAATAAAAAGTGTGACACTAACTGACGTTGCAATGAAAGAGATGCGTCGCGGCAGAGGTGGCGGGGGAGGAGGAGGAGGAAGAGGGCGAAATCGTCGAAACCGAAAGCTCTGGATGACGGCGAACGAAGGAGCGCTTGCCGAAGCGTCCCAGTGCGCCATGGAGGCAGGTAGGATGGGAGGAGCTGCGTCAGAGGGGCGCGGCACCGGCCGTCGTTCGCTCCACTGCAGAGCTGATGCTGAACGTGGCCGAGATGCGGTCGTCCACTGCTTCGGCGCTCTGCGCGGCGGCGCGCTACTTCCGCAAGGTGCTCTCGTCCTCGAGGGCAGACTCCATCGGCAGTGTGTTCGGCGCCGAAGCGGCTGACGCTCCTCCCGGCTGGCAGCTACGCCCGCCTCTGCCCAGCCGCCTAGTTCGCTGCCTCGTCGGCCTGCTGCGTCGCATGGACCTTCCAGAAGTTCAGGCGAGCGACGCGACGACACGAAGAACGCACGCTCAGCTTGCCTATAGCCATCTAATATTCATCTTTTTAGCTGGACGCTGCTTGGGCGTTGACGAACATCGTGAGCGGAAGACCAGCCGATACTCATCTGGTCGTCACAAGCGGCGCGGTTCAGCCGTTGCTGGCGATCGTGCGCCGCCACGCCGACACTGCGGCTCACGAGCAGCTCCGGTCGGCGCTTGTGCACACGCGCAAAGCGCCAGTGCAGCCCTTGTCGCTTCTCCAGAGACCAGGCGATCTGGGCGTTGAGCAACATCGCGGGCGACTGCGCTTCCTGCAAGCAACTTCTGTTGAAGTCCCCGTTTTGGCACATTTTGCTGGACCTCATAAGAGCCGAAGTCGCCGACGCGTCCGAAGATTTCGACGCGTGGAAGAAGCGTAGCGCCGGTGAGCTTGGGCGTGGCTGGACGAGGCGAGGAGCTGGCTTCTGGACACGCAAGCTTGCAGACATGCTCGCAGAGGCGGCGGGCGCGGAGAAGCATCCGACGATCGCGACTCTCACGGTGGCTGTGTGGGCTCTGACGAACATGTGCCGCGGCCGGCCGCGCCTCACGGACGCGCAGAGGACGGCGGCGGTGCGACCGGTGGGGGGACTCGTGGAGCTGCTGCACGGCCGGTCCGTGCTGCCCGTGCTCCTGGCCGACAGCTGCTGGGTACTCGCCCAGCTATGCGAGGCCAATCATACGCAGGCATGTGCACGTCTCGCTACGTCACGCAATCGCGAACCCTGACGGCCAATCGACATGGTTCCAGATTTCGGAGCTCATCGACAGCGGTCTCTGTCCCACTCTCGTTGGATTCATGCAGCCACTGGCCGACGACACTGACGACATTCAAAATCGCAAGCTTTCCGCAGCATTGCGAACGATCGGCAACGTGATCACAGGTTCGTACGCCGTACTACTGCACTGTGTTACAGTACAGCCCCACTCTACACAACGGCAGCGTTTTTCGTTAGGTACCGATGAGCAAACAAACTACGTTCTGGCTCTCGGGGCACTCGACAGACTGTTCGAGTTGACAAGGTGCCAGGAAGATTGCTGTGCAGCAATTCGCCATCTGCGATACTTTCAGTCATGCCAAGGCGAACATTCGCAAGGAGGCGCTCTGGTCCATCAGCAACATCTTGGCGGGGACGGTGGAGCAGATCGAGATGGCGCTGGCGCGGCCGCACCTGATGGAGGCGCTGCTCATCAGAGTCTGGATGGGTGAGTGCTAGCCGGCCGGTGGGCATCGCCCAGACAGACGGCGTCGCCGCCGCCGCAGACGAGCAGACGGTGAGCCGAGAGGCGTGCTGGGCCATCAGCAACGCCGCCACCGGCGGCAGTGCCGCCCAACGGCGTCGCCTCATCCACGACTACCCCACTCTGCTCGCCCTCTGCGCCGCGCTCTCCTACCACAGGAACAACGCGTCGGCCGTCGCGCTCCTTCAGGTCCAGGCCTTCGTGCTATCCAGCGCCCAGTCTTGCATTCTGGCAAGCGCGTCGAACAAATGGCTCGATTTAGAACGTTCGCACGGCTGCCGCGACTCTGCTCGATGAAGCGGCTTCGCTGTCGGAGCAGCACACGCGCGTCCTCGCCTCCTTTCTAGAATCTTTCGGAGGTGCGTACGCTCGCGACTCCCACACCGCTTGAAGAAACGCCGACGACATCCAGAAGCCGGCCTTCAAGTGGCCCGCGACCGCCCGGGTGCTGTCGGCAGCAGCTGCAGCAGTCGCCGCGCGCCAACGCGCTACTTCGTGGTCCGCAGAGCTGTAGCCGACTCGTCGTCGAATGACGAAGGATTCCACTAGCACGGGCGACCTGACGAACACTTTCGCAGTCGCGGAGCTGATGTATCATATCACGCGAGCAGCGCTGTATTCTGTCGACAGTGAACGAAAGTCTGCCCTGCTCGAAACAACATTGAGAACGGTCTGTCTTGTGAAAAGTCGCATACCGTACATCTTTTCAGCGGTGACGTTCCCATCTTAGATTTCGGTCACGTTTAAAATGACCGTATGGAATTTGCATACACAGCATTTGTGATCTCAACCTTTGTACAGGGTGTCCCAGGGGCTCGGAGCCGACTTTGATCGCTCGCCACTCGCTTCCATGTTGGCCAATCTTCTTGAAATTTTGACATGTTATACCTTAAACCTTTATTTAGATACATGCAAAGTTCTAGCCAAAAGCCAATCGGCCAAACGAATAAACTTTTATTTGCGTCTGCACAAAATCAACGGTTTTCAAAGTGGCCGCCATCCACAGCGATGCATTTCTCACAGCGGTCTGCGACGGAGCGGCAAATTTTCAGGCAGAAGTCAGCGTCTAGGTGGGCAAACGCGTTTTCTATCGCGTCTTTCAACTCTTCGACGCTTGTGGAGCGCTGAGAGTAAACAATGTCTTTGACGATCCCCCATACCGAGAATTACAAGGCGAATTACACAAAACCAAAACTTTTTCTCACGAAGGGGAAAATTGCTGAAACTTTGCACGTATCTAAATAAAGGTTTAAGGTATAACATGTCAAAATTTCAAGAAGATTGACCGACATGGAAGCGAGTGGCGAGCGGTCAAAGTCGGCTCCAAGCCCCTGGGACACCCTGTACTTCCAAGGGTCGATATCCTCTCCTCTATGATTGACTGACGAAGGCCTTTTCGACTCCAAAAGTTGGTGTTGAGTGTTATCGTTGCTGTTGAGCATAGTAGTAAGAACAAAATGGTGCGCACAGTAAGGTTCGTTGCGGGGCGTCGCATTGTCGCATTGCCACTTGATGGCAGGCACACGGAGAGAGAGAGTCAAAGAAAGGAAATGCAGCGCGCGCTTCTCCGAGGGTCGCTCCACGGCCTCCTCAGCCGCGCGGTCGTTGGGCGTGCACTCGCGACGGGCCCGAGCAACAACCAGATCTCGCCCACAATCGCGGAGGTCGCCGACGAGCCGGATAGGAGATGGCTGCGAGTCAACTGGAGCGACGGTAGCGAACGACTGTGTAGCTAGGGGTATCATCCTCCTAATCGTACCGAAGCGCGCCCCACAGGCGGCACCGGTCGGTTCCCGTACGTGTGGCTGCGGGATTGCAGCCAGGACGCGGACAGCTACCACAGCACTGACATCATGAAGGTGCGCAAGCTGCGGATGCGCGACTTCGACGTGGAGGTCACTCCGAAGAGGGTGTCGCATGCGGGGGACCGCGTTGAGATCCTCTGGCCGGACGAGGTCGGTCTCCGTCACCGGTGTGACCAATGATTGCGCAGTGGTAGTGGACGTGATGGCTGCTCAGGTTCGGTCGGTGTTCGATTCGCGCTGGCTGCGCGAGCGCAACCACGACGACGAGCGCTGCCGACAGCGCCGTCGACGGCTCTATCTCGACGACGTCGTCCTCTGGGACAGGGCCGCCATCGAGCGGAGACTTCACGTCGCCGACGCCGCCAAGCTGTTCGGCGACGAGAATGCTCTCTCGGACGCTGCCCTCCACGACTTCTTGTTGGCCGTGTGTCGGGGTACGCGCTCCATGCAGCGCGTCTCTCTCTCTCTCTCTGTCTTATGCTTCCGTAAGCGGCGCCTACTCTCCAGATGGCCTGGCTGTGATCAAAGGAGGCCCGGCAGTCTCTGGCCTACTCGGTAGACTGGGCGACCGAATTGGCTTTCTTCACCACACTCACTTCGAGTGAGAGCCTTGAGTTGGGACGTGCGTACTGCGTCGTACTGCGCCTTCAATTGCCCTGTTCAGGACGGTGTTTCGCGTGGAAGTCAAGGCCGAGGGCCGGCACTCGAACCCGGCCTACGCGTCGCACGGCGAGATCGCCTTCCACACCGACTACTCCTCGCTCGCCGACTGCCCTCAGGTGCGCCGTTCGGACGCCCTGTTCGCCTACGTCTGCGTAGGGCACGCGCTACTTGTCCTTCAGATCCAAGCTCTCCATTGTCTCGCCCAGGCGCCAGTGTGAGTCCTCTCTGCCTTTGTTCGTTCGAGCCTCGACCGCGGTCTCAAAGAGACGGCCGTCCACATGTGCGCAGCGGCGGCGAGACGACGTTCGTCGACGGCTTCCTCGTAAGCGAGCGCCTCAAGAGCGCCCAACCCCACCACCACCAAGTGCGTCACCCGTCTATTTCGACGCGCCGCCCGCTGCCTATCTATTGCGCACCACGCGTCGTCTAGCTATTGACAAGCGTCCAGGTCGAGTTCA
Source organism: Paralinhomoeus sp. GSCO2_6 (assembly GCA_030248085.1). NCBI lineage: Eukaryota > Metazoa > Nematoda > Chromadorea > Monhysterida > Linhomoeidae > Paralinhomoeus > Paralinhomoeus sp. GSCO2_6. Next base: position 56,440 of record JASAMY010001644.1, read on the forward strand.
TAGAGGAGGGCGTGGACAAGATCGACTACAAGAACTGCGCCCGCCACCCCGTGATCAGGTAGTCGGCCGACTGTCCCCTTCTATTCGTGTCGCGGCAGCACGCACGTCTCCAGGGTGAACGCCGAGGGAGCGGCGACGCGCGTCCAGTGGGGCAACCACATGCGTTCCGCCTTCCTCGACTGTCCCAGGGAGGACGTGCAGGAGCTGTACCGCGCCTTCAAGTCCTTCCAGCGCTGTCTAGACGACGAGGCCAACTACGTCGCTCTACTGCTCGAGCCAGGTGCGCCGGCGGTCGTGGGTCGCGTCGGACGGTGCGTGGATGGGGTGTCGCAGGCGACGTCGTCATGTGGGCGAACTCGCGCGTGCTGCACGGTCGCAACGCCTACGAGCTGACGGACGAAGGCCGGCAGCGCACGCTCGACGGCTGCTACTTCAGCTGGGACGTCGTCAAGTCGCGCGTGCGCCGACTACGCGACCGCCTCGGTCACGAGCACGCTCAGCCTTCCATGTGATATTGCGTTCGCCAGTCGATCAACGCGGCCTGTCGCGCGAGCTCGTACACTTGATAGTTCGTTCGTCCTGCCATTCCAACTTTTCAACCTGTTGACCAGTGTACGCGCCCTGGCGTTTGCACACGTACGCCCGTTGTTGCGTCGATGAGCGCATGCGCTCGTGCGTGCGTGCGTGCGTGTGCGTACGCCGCCTGAATCGCGGCTTCGGTTCGCGGGTCGCCTTATCGTGGCGTGGCGTCGCGCGCGTGTTTGCGCAAGGACAGCAGCGAACCGACGCCGCGACCCAGCTAGCGCGCTTGTGCAGCAACTTGTCGCTTATCAACGTAAGCTGCGCTGGCGGCCAGCTCCGTGGCGAGCAAACAGGACGGCAAGGTCGGGCACTGCGCACGCGCGCCCCGGTACGCTGCCCTACATACCACTGTGCCGCTTGCCGACCGGCCGGCATTGGGTCTCCTCTTATCGGTGCCGCCGCGGGATTAGGTAGCCGGCGTCTCTCGTTCGACACGGTCTCACTTTGTGCTTCGCTTATTCCTCGCTCCGTTGTAGCCGGAAAGCGCGCGATCTCTCCCTCTTTCTCAAAATTTTTTTTTTTCTTCGTCCGTGCTCACGTGTCGTCGAGATGTCGGTAATGTGTGCGTAATGTCGGGACTAGGGCGCAACGCCCGCAAAGATATTATGCACTCTTTACTGGGATTGAGACGGCTCCGACTTTGCGCTCGTCGCGCCCGTGAGTTGACCAACCGCAGTACCATCGTGTGACAGGAGGAGTGCAGAGTATTCTCTCGTGATCGCCGACTACGGTGCTCAATTTAGCATCCTCACGACAGGAAGCGACTGCAGGAGCCGTGGTCGAGGCGACGCTGCCCACCGTCAGACGCAGCTGCAAATCGTGCCCGAGAGAGGCTCCCCACGTCCGCACTGAAATCGGTGGCCGCTGCAAGGCTCGAGCAGCAAGTGCAAGCGTTTCTGTGATCTTACCGTCCACACGCGCAAGACTGGGACGTGGTATACCGTGTGCAATGTCGCCAGGGTCGAGTTCCGTGAATGTGCGTAACCGTTGTTTCGTGCCGCTTCTATGATCGCGGAGGTGTCGGATCGCGCAATATGGATTGACCATCAGAAAGCCAGTCAGCCCGATCCTGGTAGGCTGGATCCCACAACCGATCGGAATTCTGATTTGCGTCGGATTGGTTCCGCTGACCGGCCACGGAACGGAACACTCGAGAATACGTTAAGTAGCTCCAAGAGTGGACCAACCCCTCTCTAGACGACTACGACTATGTCCCAGCGTACAACGTCAGCGTTTGAGCTGAGACACATGGCCGCCTGACTGACTTCCAGAAGAACGCCCACCCATAACCTAGGCAGCGACAGCACGAGACAATTCATTGAGAGGCGGTCGTCAGTAAAACGTTGTTTCTCTATGATGGAACCCAGGACCTTGTGATCGAGAATCCCATTCTTTACCACTAGGCCATCACTGCTACACGCCCAAAATGGTCAAGCACAGAACGACGCGACTACAAGCAAGGCATTGACACGAGTGAGGGCAGTGAGGTTCTCATGCGGAGTCGACGGCTAGGCGTTCTCGTTCTCGTTCTCGTTCGCGTTCGCGTTCGACACGCTGTCGTTCCCGCTGCTTGCCGAGTCCGTAGTCGGCCTCGACGTTGGCGAGGAAGCGGCGCGCGTGCTCCTGCAGCCGACGGTCGTCGGTGTCGTTGGCCAGCGCGACGGCGCGTCGCGCGTAGTCCACCGCCTCGTCCGGGTAGCCGCAGTGGAGCAGGCACTCGGCCAGGTTGCAGAAGAAGCCCGGCAGGCGGTCCGACAGCGTCTCCACCTTCACGGCGCGCCGGACCACCTCGCGCTGGTACGTCAGGCCCAGCGCGAAGCTGCAACGGTCGGGTACAGCGACTCGACTCGACTCGACGCCGCCAACAAGCGAGCGCGCTCCGTTCACTTGGAGGTGTCGATGCACTTGGTGACGTAGTTGTTCATCATGTTGATGGTGGACTCGCCCAGTATGCCGTAGATGTCGGAGGCGAGCAGGAGGGCGCGGTCGAAGTAGGCCTTCGACTCGTGCACGCGGTCCGCCGGCAGCGCCTGGCCGTCTGCGTCTGCGGCCGAGCCCTGTCCGGCGCCGAGCTGTGGGTGCTTGAGCAGGAAGTGCGCGTACGTCTCGTTGATCATGCCGCACAGCGCCAGCGGCTCCATGTACGCCAGTCCGTAGTCGCCGCCAGGCAAGAGGCCACTGCGCGACACCTGGCCTCCCTTCGACTTGTACTTGGAGTGGTGCTGGTCTACCACCTACAAGCAACGTCCACTGCTCGTTTGCTTGCACTGCGACAACAGGCGCGCGCCGCAAGCCACACCTCCGACTGCACTTGTAGAATGTAACGGAGCGTCAGCTCGGCGTCTTCGAGCCGTCCGAGGCGCTCGTAGACTTGGGCCAGTTTGAGGAGGACGCCGACCATTTGGGGAGCGTTCTCGGCCGTGTCGTGGACCTGCTTGAGTCGAGTGAAGACGGCCAGGAAGCTGGCGAGCGCCTCGTCCGCGTTGCCCTGCTCCAGGTAGGCGTTCGCCATCTCGTCCAGCACGCGCGTCACCACGAACGGCCCCCTCTTTGCGTCGGACGCCGCGCGCTTCTCGGCTTCGGGCACCGCGGAGCGCAGACAGTCCAGAGCGCGCTCGAACTCGCCGTGGCGGCGGTACACCCACGACTGAAGCTCAGCTCCTGATCGAGCAAGATGCGCCACGCGACACACCTTCTTGATGGCGTCGCTTATGGGATCGTCGTCCGTCGACAAGTCTTCGAAGCCGAACAACTTTCTCACGGCGTTCCAGTAGACCCAAGGGAACGAGAGAACGGCCCAGGTTGGCTTGTCCCAGCCAGTATTAGGGCGACTCCGCTGACCGGCCGCGTCTCCGGCCAGGGGCCTTCTTCGTCCGCTGCTGCTCCCGGCAGATGAAGCTGCAGCCGAGCCGTGTCGTCTGCACCGACGTCGAGCGACGTCGCTCCAACGGCAAGTGCCGACGCGGTAGGCAGCGCGCAGTCCCACCAACAAGTCGGCACGCAGCAACGGCATGTTCAAGACGGCATAGCGCGCACTATTCGTACACGACGCAGCCGATCCCAGCCCATCCACACCGACTGCCTCGGAACGCCGGATACGTGGCAGCTTCAGCTACGGACCAATACGAGTTCGAAGCAGCAAACAGGTATATTCGTCGACACAACAACAACAACAACCAAAAAGGCGTGGGAGCTCAGGACGGCGCGACATCGTTCGACAGCTCCTCTATGGTGGCCATAGAGCGCGCGGTGCCGGTGACATTGACGAACGAGGACCGGTCGTCGTCTCCTGCGTCGTTGTCGCGGGTCGCGTGGCGGAGCGGCGAATTGGCGAGGTCGATTTGGGGCTGCTGACGGACTCGGTCGGCGCGCCGGCTCTCGGCATCCACGACGCTCTGCAGGTGCGACTGCTCCATCTGCGGCGGCACAAACAGAGAAATTCAACCGAGGCGCCGCCACTACGCATGACATACGACACTGGTGTACGATAGTACGAAACTAACTTGGAGTTTGCGCAGATAGTTGTTGCAGTGAGTGACCATTTTGATGAGCGTGTCCTCCTGCTCCTTGAGCCGCTGCAGATGCGCCGACTGCGCCGAGTTCGCCATCTCTCGCCGCCGACCCCACTGAGATACACGACAACGACACAGCCTCCTCCCATGCATTCGTATGGTACGTATTTTGACCGTTGACGCAGAGAACGCTCAAGCATTCGGGCAGAGCCCGGCATAGTCTATTTGGCGCATGACAGTCACGACGACGGCGCTGCCGGTTGAACCAACAATCGAGGCGTCTGCGCGCGCAATCGACAGCGTTTTTCACAGTCCGAGTGGGGCCGAACGAAGGTGCCCCGATGGCTAGGCGTCGCGTAGGAGAACGCTCTCGTCGAACTTGATCACGTAGGTGGTGCCGTTGTGCCAGAGCGTCGTCACGGCGCACGGCTGCAATGCAAGGGCGCGCGCTCTCGGCGCAGCGCTTTGCAACGGGGCGCGGTGCACTGACGAAGTTGCATCCGTCGAGGACGGCGTGCACGATGCCGCCGGCAAACGCGGCGCAGTTGAGGCTCGGCTTGTCCTTGGGCACGGAGATGAACGTGTTCACCAGAGACTCCGCCTCGATGAGGTAGTCTGCGAGAAGAGGGCGCTGAGGAGGACAGACTGGAGTGAGTGAGTGAATGAGGCACGAAGGCAGACACGCACAGGTGCTGGGGTCGTCATTGGCGCGCTCGAGCTTGTCGGCCTCTCGTCCGAAGAGCGCCTTCCAGACGGGCCCCTTGAGGAACATGAGCGCGTTGAGAAGGCGCGTCTCGCGCTTCAGGCCGCGCTCGCGCACCACCAGCGCGTCCAGCACGCGACTGCCCACGAAGAAGCCCAGCTCCGACAGCCTTCGCTACCCACCGCTGTCCGCATCTCTTCCAACCTCCTCCTCTCCTCTCTCCTCACGCATACTCACTTGTCCTGCAGCTCGGCCACCGTCGACACGCGGCTCTGCGAGTAGCGCACCGCCTCGGCAAAAAGCAGCGCAAACGTCGACAGATTGATCTAGTGCGCAAAAGAAGGCCTCGGTTCAACTGGCTCTCTCTCTCTCTCTCTCGTTCGTACCTCACTCTTGCCTTTGCTAAGCGACTTGTCCAGAATACCCGGCGGTGGGGCTTTGACGCGATTCATAGCATCCACCGTTCAGTGCAACGCAACATAGAACAAAAACTTGGCAATCAAAAATTGCAAGATTGAAACATTCACATACCGTACCTAATCATGTTTACGCATATTTACATACGCATGTTTACGCATACGCATCGTACCGCAAGAGACGGCTATTAGTAAAAGCGAATTACGAATTGCGAATTTTGAATTTTGAATTTCGACTTCGGTATACTGTACTTCCAACATTTAAAATTTGATTTTTTGTACTGTATTTGAATAATTCAGCGCTCGCTGTGCTTCCGTCTCGGAAATGCGGTTCATCGCCGCGCGTTCTGTGGGCGACAGCGGCGGTGATGCCGACGGACGAGTTTCTTGCTTCGAGCTTCAAAAATTTTGAAAAAACATATGTGCACATATCCGCTTGTGTCTATGTGTCATTATTTGTGTGTATATGATGCATTCAATGCTGAAGTGCAACTATTACAAGCGCTGTGTCGCCTGTCACTGTTGAATCGCACTGTGTGTCAATTGCTAGTTGACAGTCTTGCTCGACGAGAAAGCCACAGCGGTTAACTAAACTAACTGCGACAGCGCCCACCCACACAGCGAGGGCTCGGTGGCGATGGCGGGGGCGGCGATACGCCAACGAACGCTTCGTCCAAACTCGTGGAGTGGGCGGCGTTCAGCACGTGTTCCAAGGTTCACTCATTGTATTGGGCCGACAGCGAAACGTGCGCTCGAAGGGAGAAGCGGTTACGCGTCACACGACACACATCACTGCAGCTAGGTCAGCCACGCGACCCAAAAGAGGTCGACAATCGACATGCAACGCAAAGCCTGGTAGAGGCAACGGCCTAAGCGACAACACGAAACAGAGTGACGACGCCAATGTACAGCTGCTCCAGGGCCCTGAGGAGGGAGGGGAGGGTCACCGGAAAAGGTTACGAGAGTCCACCAGGGCGGGCGTGAGGAGATTCCCACCCACATGGGCACGTCATCTGGTTCCAGCGTGTCGGAGGGCACCTCACGGGTTCGGCGGTCGGCGGCGTCAGTCGAGCGCTTACTGGACGCTGTCCGCGACGCGGCCGGGCGCGCGGTCGAGGCGCGTCGGCAGGCGGACGACCGCGTGCTCGGCCACCTCATGGCCTACCGGAGAAGGGCAGAGAGGCGAGCGCACCCGCGGACGACAACTTCCGTTCCAGGACGCGCAGCAGCTCGGTAGCGGACGACGCTGAGTCGCTGAAACCTAGCGTCGTCACCATCGAGCCCTGTGGTGTGAGGCTCCCTGACGACGTACCTTGGCGCGTGTCAGCAAGCGTCGGACCGCTTTCTTCGGTGTCGGCGTCGTCATCAGCCTCGTCGACGTCAGCAGGTACATCGCCGTTGAGCGACAGAAGCGGCTGAATGAATTGTTGAAGTTTGCTTGGTGGAGTGGTCGCGTCGCACGAGTGGTCGCCACCCCACCTGCCCGGCGGCAGCCTCACAAGCGCTCGCCATCTCCTCCGCCGTGTCTCCTGAAAGTGATTCACGCTTTGTTTTGACAATTTCATTCTTGTGAAATCAGGGGTGGGGACCGCCATAGGTGTAGATTGGTCCAAAAGCCAGGGGGGGGGGGGTGTCTGGGGGTTTCGAGGGGGGGGGGGTCTAGAGCCATCCCGGATAAAATGACCGGGATCGAGAATTTTGGAGGAGGGGTGGTTTAAGTGGAGGATTTTGCACCATAATAACGTGTAAAATGGGTACGTTTTGGTCTAAAATGGGTCAAAATAAGGTCTAAATACCACTTTTCAGGCGTTTTTGGGTCATACTACACTGAAAAAGAAACAAAAACACGCATCTTTGCCCATTTTTTTTTAATATTGAGAGAGGGTTTCCCGCAAGTTCTCCAGGATGGCGATGGCCAGGGGGGGGGGTCGCTCCCGCAAAAAAGCGGGACGGCCATAGCCAGGGGGGAGGTGAACCCCCCCTAGACCACCCCTGAGCCCACCTATGGGGACCGCCACAACCCCTCCCCCTGGGGGACTGAGAGGGGCGGAAGTGACTAACCAGTTCGACTCCCACATGAATCTCGCGCGTTTGTCCGACGCCAGTGCCGAACCGCAGGAGAGGAGTGGCTCCAGGTGAAGACAGGAGTCGGCGGCGTCGGCCAGGGCAGGGCGCTGGACGGACCGCGGTGGTCAGAGATCCAGAGATTCCCAAGAGATCAGCAACTTACGCGATTCTTTTGACATTCTTGTAGGTGAGGTTGGCGTCGAGCAGGAAGCGGAGTTCGTTGGGCCCAGCTCGCTGTCGTCAGAGAGGACGGAGAGCATCGCGTCGGCCTCGACTCGAGTTCCAGGCCTACCACCACCAAGTAGTTTCCACTTCCTAGAACATCCAACTTTCTTCATTGCGAATTTGTCGGCACAGAGATAAGTTTCGCAACGAAATTAAATTTTATCTCACCGCGCTTTCCCGGAATTTATAAAATGAACATTCACAATTTCTTGGTAACTTTCCGGATAGTAAATTCCTCTTGACATGCAAACAATGCACGCGTTCTATAAACGACGTTCACCAAAATTCAAAATTCAAAATTCAAAATTCGGAATTCGTAATTCGCTTTTACTAATAGCCCAAGAGACTGGGTTCCAAGTTCCAAGTTCTCAAAAGAAAATGTAGCAAGGTGTTTTTGCTTTTTTCGCTTCAATGGCTGCAGCGCAGAGCAGCGCATCCACGCCGGCGACGGCCTCACGCCGTTGGGGAGACTTTGATTTTCTGCTGGAGCTCAAACCTCGAGCTGACCTCGCCAATCTGTTTGTCGACTGCCCGACCAACTCGAAGTTTGTCTGGACGGCGACCTCTTGCAGCTCCTCTGAGTAGATAGTCGTCGGCAGGATGGAAGGAACGCGCGTAACGGCTTCTAGATGGTCGGGCAATGAGCTGGTGAAAGTCACGGAGAACGGCATCGTCGTCGGCGCCGGCGACGAACTGAAGGAAGACATTCGAAGGGGGGAGGATGCGGACGGGACGCAGCCCTTCCGCGCCGCCGTCCTCGACGACGTCTCACTCTATCCCGGATCCGTCTGGTCCGTCGGTCAGAGGCAAAGCGCCGCAAGTCAAACTCGGACCGCCGTTCAGCGGAATTGGGTGGGCGGATGGCGACCGTCTGCTCACTTGCAAGGTCCGCGCTCAGTTGTCGGACACTGTGCTGGGTGCGTTGCGTTAACCGTACCGCGTTCCGGGGATTTATCTATTGTAAAAGTCGGGTGGCGTGTAGGCTCGAAGACGTCTGCTCAAATTGCTCGTGACGTGCGAGCGCAAGGACAATCGCTGGACGACGTTTGTCAGCGGCTCACTTCCTTCCTCGGTCCTTCGTCCGGCTTGCGCCTCTCGTGCGCCGACTGCGCGCGCGAGCTGCTCGTTCCCGGCCGGTTGGTCGCTGTCCTTCCGCCGACGCGCCAGTACTTACACACGTCTGTCGAACTGACTCTGTGTTGTGTGGGTTGCAGAGTGCGGAAGTGCCACGCGCTGGCTTGCGACGACTGGAGCGACGTCTGCTCGTCCACGTCGGCCCTGCAGTTCTTCTGCCACGGCGGACAAGAATCCGAGGAGGAAGGCGGCGCCGCGGCCAGTGGGGCGCGTCGGCGGTCGAGCTCGCCCTCGCCGACGCTCTGTCTCGTGGCCGACAGCTACGTGCTCTTTCACCACTCGGTGTTGGCGGGCGTCGTGTCGCGCGACGACTCGGACGCACTCTACTGCGCCCACTGCGAGCTCGAGCTCGGCCGATCGGCGCCCACCGGTGCGTCCCCGGAGGCCGACACGCCGCTGCGTACTGCGCACTGCTTCTCGCCTCGCAGGACGGCATGGGACGTCGGGCGCGAGCCGGCGCGGCGCTTGCCAGCTCTATCACTACTGCGTGCGCATTCCATTGGAGGCGCAGAATCCGCTGGTGGACGAGGAGCCGTCGTCGGAGTCGGCGACACCGGCGGTCGCGGCGCCGCGCTTTCTCGGCCTCTTGACCCACAGGTGGAACTGTGCGTGGCCTGTGCGCAGCAGTAGCACGGCCACTGGATATGCGTGAGCAGTGCAGGTTCTTCACGCCGAGTCGATACTTCGCTTGGTTGCTGCTCTCGAAGTGCGAGTCGCACACTTCGCTCAAGTTCGTCGTGCGCTCCTTCGATCGGAACAGCCACTTGCTGGTGGGACTGCAGGCTGGCGGGCCTGGCAGGCAGCGCCATCCTTATGCCGTTGCCGCCTTCAGCTGTGGCTGCTGGATTCGTACGCGGTGTTGGTACGCGGCCGGCTGCTCGCGCCCTCGTCCGGCCAGGGACAGCAGAAGGCGTCGAGCAGACGGAGCGCCGCTTCGGCCGCCTCTCCGTCCGCGACGACGTCGTATCACTCGTTCTCGGCGGTCAAGATGCTCTACAAGGTCTTCGACAAGACCTCCGCGGCCGAGTACGCCCACCGCTGCTTGGAGGAAGCCGAAATTTTGAGACGCTGCGCCCGCTGCAGGGATCCGCGCGCCAACGGCGCCGACGCGAGCGTGACGACGGTGGAGCAGCCGGCGGGCGCGTGTCGCGAACTGGCGCGCATCCTCCTCGACAGCACCCAGTCCCTGCCACCCGCCTGCCGCTCCGTCGGACAGTTCTACGTTCGTCTCGCGCGCGCCCACCCACCCCAGCCCCCCCCCTTCCGCGTCTACTGCCGCGCTTCTTTTCAGGTGGGCTTCCTCAACCTGAATCCATCATGATTATATGCCCCGAGTGCGTCCACTGAAGAGAGGAAGATTCATCATTGATTGAGTTGTCGCGTTCTCGCGCGCGGCGCGTTCTTGATTTGGCGCTCAATAGAATAGACGTTGGATGGCATCGTGTCTCGAGCCGGGTCACTGGCCGTCGACCGGCGAATTATATGCCGTGGCGTGGACGACCTGTGCGAGCGCGCCAAGGGCACCTGTGGCGACAGGCTTTGTTTGCCGCAGGTAGGCAGGGGGTGGACGGGGCTGCTGCGCGTCCATTGTGCAGCGTCGCGGCTGGCTTGCCACTCGTGCATGTCAGTCGGCTGGCTCGTCGCCCGCCTCTCCGCGTCTGCTCGTCAAACAACGCTTCGTGCGGCGCCGACCCTCTTCGTCGCCGCCTGGCCGTCAGGCCGCCGCCGGCTAGTACGCGCCGGCGCCCACCGAACGGCTCGTTCCTCTCGAATGAGACGCGCCGCCGCGCCCGACGTTGGCGCGCCGCGCCGCGGCCTCCCTTTTTCGAGGTGAGTGTTTAAAGCGCGCGCTGGCGCGACGAAAGCGAGTCGTCTGTCTGCAGTGTGCGCGCCCGGCGCGTCGCTGAGGGCTAGGAGCGCGCGACGCCGCCGCTACTACGGCCGTCGCCGGTCGGCCGCCTCGCGCGCTCCACCGCCCATGGCTGAGCTGTAGCAGCGCGCTTTCACTCCTGACGCGCCGACGCGTCGACATGGCCGCCCCATCTACGGCCGAAGAACAGCACGAATTCTGGTGAGGAGAGGGCCGCTTCTTCCGGCGCCTGCGCCCTCGCCGACCTGGCCTGTTGCAGGCTGTTCGCACTAATGGACACGTCTCGTGTTTCAACTTTCTTCGTCGCCATTCTTCTGGTGGTTTATGGCAGCTTTCGGTGCGTGGTTTCTCGTCCGGTTGTAGAAGCCGCCTCGCTCCCTCTTCACTAGACTGCGTTCAGATCTCTCAACCTGGAGCAGGAAGCTCGGCATCGCGAAAAGAGCGGCGCGTCCTTCGGCGAAGATTCCGCCGGTGCTGTGAGCCGCTTTTGCCTATAAATGAGCAGCACTGTGGACGGTGTCCGTCTTTGCAGGGACGGGGGCGACGCACTCGGTGGACGGGGCGCAGGCGCTGCTCTTTCCGGCCGCGGCGAGCGTCTCCCTGCTCGTCATGTTCTTCTTCTTCGACTCCCTCCAGACGGCCTTCGCCCTCTGCACCGCCGGTCTGTGGCCACCGTCGAAGGAGGCGATTGTCGCGTTGCCTCCTCGCTCGGCACGCCAGTTGAGGCCGTCGTCGTTCAGTGGTGGCAACGGTCGCGTTCGCCTTCCTTCTACTGCCCATGGTGCAGTTCCTCACGTCCGGCTGCTTCGACACCAGACGGTGCGCACTGCGGCCACGCGCGCGCGCGCTCTCCGCGTACTCACCCCCGCCGCCCCTTAGTGTGTCGTTGGGGTTTCTGGGCCGATACACGCAGCCCGAGCTCTTCTCCTTCGGCGCGGCCGCCGCGCTCGTCTGGCTCTGGGTGCTGACCGGACACTGGCTCCTCATGGACGGTCCGTGCGTGCGTGCGCGCTCGCGCCGTTGCGCAGCCGCCCTCGCCGCCGCCTTCAGCGTTGGGCATGGGCCTCTCGGTCACATTCATCGCTCTCGTCCGCCTGCCCAGTCTCAAGGTCTCGACGGTGCTGCTAGCCGGCCTACTGCTTTACGACATCTTTTGGGTCCGCCGCGTCCGTTGTCTCTATCGCCTGGCGCCGACAAGAAGCGCTCTACGCTTCAGGTATTTTTCTCGTCGTATCTCTTCAATGCGAACGTCATGGTGCACGTTGCGACACGGACCGTCGACAATCCCGTGAGCCCACTTCGTTTCTTTGGCGTCACGTCGTGCGTGCGTGTCACCGCCACGGGGTGAGGGGAGGGGCCACCCGCTGCAGGTGGGAGTGATGGCGAAGAAGCTGCAGCTGTTGGGCGTCGTGAGGGACGCGCCGCGCCTGTCGCTGCCCTCGAAGCTCGTCTTTCCCAGCGCGCGCTCCGCCAGTGGCCGCTTCAGCATGCTCGGATTGGGCGACGTCGTGAGTGCGCGGCGTGGGCGCTGAGCAGAAGCTGAGTCGCGCGCGCGTCACCTGTCGTCTAGGTGATGCCGGGCCTGCTGCTCTGCTTCGTCCTCCGCTACGACGCCCACAAGCGGCTCCAGCAGTACACGTCAGCCGCCGCCGCCTCCGACGACGAAGTCGACGACACGGCGGGTGCCGGCGCCGCGGGCGCCGCCGCCTTCGTGCCGCCGGTCGCGACGAATCTCCAGCGCGTCACCTACTTCCACTGCAGTCTCCTAGGCTACTGTCTCGGTTGGTGGAGGCGCGGAAGCGTGCGGGCGGGGGCTGGCTAGGGCCGATAAGAGGGAGGATGGAGCGTCGCTGGCAGGCTTGCTGTCGGCCACGGTGTCGGCGGAGGTGTTCAAGGCGGCGCAGCCGGCGCTGCTCTACCTGGTGCCGTTCACGCTGCTGCCGCTGCTCCTCATGGCCTACCTCAAGGGCGACCTGGGCCGCATGTGGCACGAGCCCTTCGGCGCCATCCTCTACAGCGGCCGGCCCAAACTCGACGTCGTCTGATACGAAGACGACAACAACACACTCATCTGCCTGCCTGCTGCGCCCTCTCTGCCCACCCACCCACCCACCCACCCACCCATACCGTAGTCGCTTTTGACACGTTGCTAGCTATTTGAGCGACGGCCAACAAGCCTAGCTGACCACTAACTAACTACTAGGCCCAAATACCACCTCCAAATAGTGTCTGCGCGCTCGATCTGCTGACTAGGTTGTCGATGTCCTGTACATTTGCTGTACGTTGTACACTGTACCTGTCGCGACCCTGTATTGTACTACCGATTCGTCCTCGCTCTTGGTTGATTATCCAGTTATAAGTGAGTCACCACGTTGACGTAGCGGAAGTGGTGCGCGTCACCGCCATACAACTGGGGGGGGGGATTGCCACCCCCGCAGTCGGCATCTTTACCCCTCCCCAACTCGTGATCAACATGGTCGATTGCATATATGTGTCGTAGGGAGAAGAGGAATCCCGGGAGAAGAGGAATTCCTCTACTCCCGGGGAGAGACGGAATACCCTTATCTTGGTAGTTGATCTAAGCGCGCGGCCGACCGCCTCCTCCCTCTGCTGGCTGCCTTCTGTCTGCGGTCGACCCCCCCCCCCCCTCCGTCTTCAGGCTCCCATCTGTCTTCCCCTCCGCTGTTACCAATCTATGTAGTACAATGTACGGCGCATAGCATCAAAGAACAGCAGTTTTCTCTGTCAGCTGCCAGTCACAGAACGCGCCACAACCGATACGGGACTGAGCATCAGCACGCACACGTCAAAACATCGGACGAGCGGACCTAACACCGGACACGCGCGCGCGTCTAAACAAATCACTTGCTTAGTCGCACCGTTTGCCGCCGTGGCTTTTTGTGGAGCAGTGAACGTCGCCACTCCCATCTACTGTCGCCAGCCGGAAGCGAGCACAACGCTTGGTGCGGCAGCTTCTTGCAGTTGCACAGCGAAGTTGAGCTGACCTTGGCCCTGCTGTTGCTGTACGAGGTGGTCGCCTGGTAGGCCCCGACGAGAGAGATAGGCTCGTCGTTGACGACAATGGGCACCTTGATGGCCCTCTGCTTCTAAAGCTGTTCCTGCTGCATGGGCGTGACGATGGTGCCAGCTGAAGTCGCAATCGTCGCCTTCTCGCCATTCACAGCAACAACACGTGCAGTCATGTTGCGGGGGCAGGTGTTGCTGCGGTCGACACGGGGTATTGGGAGCAGCACGTGATCTCCAACCGGGTGCAGTCGAGGCTGGGCCACCCTGTACTGGTGAATACTCCGTAATACTCATGATTGTATCGCTGTTAGCACAGCACATTGGATTGCGTTAAGCAACACATCGTGGAAGGGGGCAGGGGCAGGCGGAGCAGTGTGGCAGGGCAGCGGTAGGGGCGGCGGCAGCGGTGGCCCGCGCGCTCCGCTCGTAGATCACCGATGCGATAAGGGGGTATTCCTCTTCTCCCTAGGGAGAGAAGGGATTCCGTTTCTCCCTAGGGAGATGCCGCATCTCCCGGGATTCCTTTTCTCCCTACGACATATGCATGTCCATGCAACCGTTTACAATTTTTCACTGTTTTCACTGACGCTGCTGGATCCGGCCAAGGAGCAGCTCCTCTACAGCGTCTGGAGAGCGCCGGCGGCACCGAGGGCGGCGTCCGCCGCTTCAACGTTGACACGCACAGCTGCCTCGTCGAGAACCTGGGCGGCGTCGAGGTGCTGGCCGCCGGCTTCCTCACAGGCAACTTCTACTACGGGGTCTCGTGTATGTGGCGCAGCCGGCGGGCGTGCTGGCGATATAACGTCAGCAAATACGTAAGTTTCGTTTTTGCACATACAATAGTTGTTATCGAATACATCCAAAAGAACCGTTCGCTTACTACAGCTCGAAGCGCCGCAAAGTTTGGAAAATTGCACGGGTCGTTCGCGAACAGGGGGTATTTGCGAACGCAACTAAAATTGAGGCTGTTCGCTTCAGGAATAGTATCACGACGGTCGCCGACGCGGCCAGCTCCTCCGGCTCCCCAGAAGCGTCGCTCAACTCCACCTCTTTCGTCAGTACGACCCTGCAGAGAACGAGGCGACCGTCCGACCACTGCACTGCTCCACGCAGCAGCAAACGTCACCGACAAGTCCGGGTCGGCCGGCGGCTCGGTCTGGAGACAGCGCTCGTCGAAGCCGTCGGCGCAGTCGGAGCGGAGATGCCGTCGTAGATGCGCGAGAGCAGAGCTTCACGCCGCCCGTGGGCCAGGCCCAGTAGTGGCGCGACTGCTGGCTCTGCACAAACGCCGCGTAGCCGCACGTCGGCCACAGCGGCGCTGCCGACGCGTTCCCCGCCGCCGTCGGCGCCGCGCCGTCGTCGCAGTCGTCGACCACGCAGCTGGAATTGCTGCTGCCAGCCAGCTGAAGAAACGCAACACAAGGAATGCTAGACACCAATCCGCTATGAACGTCATCTTCGTCTCGTCAGGATTTCATCTTCTTTGTCAGAATTCCCATACCGCTTTGATGTGCTTTATGATGATTCGTTGCGATTCGCCTTGCGACCTTCCGCACTCTCTTCGTGACAGTGTGACATTCAAAATAATTTGCATGATTGTATTTCATTTTTTTGTATTATGTAAATTTTTGAGTTATATGCCGACCCAGCGACACAATATGCCCAGTCACCGTACTTTGTTACCGCCGACTGTAGCAGCAACAGTATTAGCCTGGAACCTTCCTTTAGCCTGGAAAGCGCAAAGCGTCCAAGGGTGCAGGATGTAAAACAAGGATGCAAACATCCTAGCTGGATTCTCACATGGAAGTGGAAGTGTGTGTGGAGCAAGGGATCCTGGGGACATAGTGCCAAAAAAAAAGCAATCAGAGTATTGGCATGCATTGTCAACATAAACTGTCAACGCCCGCATAGATCATTTCGCTGCCCTGTCAAAATCTCGAACATGCAGTTTCCCTGACATTATTATGTGTGGCAGTGTGTGCGCGACACGACAGCGGGTGGGGTTCAACGCCCTCTTTATTAGCCAACAGAAGGAAGCCGCAACTCTGCCTGTCTCCTACAGTTGCTCTCGCACGCACACACACGCCGATCCATCCCCTATCATCTGCCTGCCAACAGTGCTAGTAGCGAGCGACCGTGCGGAGGGAGAAGCGTGGGGGGGGGGAGAAGCGAGAACGTGAGTCCACGCACACTTAACTCGATTGTGCAACTGCTCGGCTCCAGATATTGATATCCTGTTGCCTGGTGCTATTGGCGCGTACTGCACTCGTGCACGAGCGTGGGAGGGAGGGATCCGAGATCCTCCGAGTCCGCCTACGCCTGCCCCTTCTAGGTTGCGTGTAGTAACAGCAAACACGGAACGGCGTGCTAAAGAACGTGGAACTGGGCGCACACTGGGGGGTACAGAGCAGAGGTGTCAACCCAACCAACGAACCAAGCAAGAAACAAATCAAGAAACAAGTCAATCAGGTCCGTGTTATCAGACTGGATCACAGCAGCCTGCGGAGCGCGTCGCAAGCAGAGAGCGGACCAGCGTTGTGAAGAAAGGCGGCTTGTTACGAGTCACTTGTTCTCGGCCTTGGGCTGCTGCTGGCCGGTGGCTCCGGCGCGTCGGCGCCGCCGGGCCTGTCGGCGACTGGTCCGCCGTAGCGGCGGCGGACGCTTTATCGCGCTCCTTCTTTGGCGGTCGCGTCAGCACGCTCCTTCTCTTTCTTGGCCGTGCGCCTTGCCTTGTTGATGGCCAGGGCCGCTTTCTTGTCCGCCTTCGTCTTCTTTAAAGCGGCTGCCGACGTGGCTTTGATCGACGAGTCAGAAACGTCGGCGAAGTAGTAGTCGGCCGGCTCGGGAACGGCCGCCGGCCCCGCTCGAAGTCGCGGCCAGTAGTGGTACAAGGCCGAGCACGCAGCCGCCAACACGATGACCAAAACCAGCAGCGACATCTTGCAGCACAATCCAGCACAATTAAGCAGCAACTAGTAGACATGAATACGCAGCACGGTTCCTCTCTCCAAATGGCATGAGCTGGAGCGCAAAACGTGTCACAAGCGCGCGCCTAAAAGTTTTTAGACTAGTAGACGCGACTACGCACGTATGTACAGTATGCATGTATGAAAGCATGTAGGAGGTACGTGTAGGCATGGACGTATGCATGTACCTTGGGCAGCGTATGGCCTAGTGGCTAAAGGCCTCTTGCGCGGAAGGTCCTGAGTTCGATTCTTGATGGACCCACTAGACCGAGGACTTTTCTTTCGGTGAATTTTCTCGTGCCATCGCTGCCCTAGATTATTGATGGCGTTCTTCCGTAGGTCTTTGGCTAATTGTGCGGCTCTAGACAGGAAGGCGTCATGGATGTGGGTATGCTATATGGACCATTGACGGCCTCCTAGCGTTGCCCCTAATCCAACAACAACCATGCATGTACCTTCGTTTTTGTACACTTGGTTGATCCTGTTCTGCTGCTCGGATTTCATACCGAGAATCTCAACGACCGCCACTAGCAGTGATCCCAGAGCAGCCAGACTCAACAAACAATTGTGGGGGCGGTGG